>JAEMWC010001794.1:62500-72500 GCA_016490735.1 Pachyseris speciosa
ATAGTGTCACAGCCCTATTGTTTTAGGGCTAGGGTCCATTGTTTGTGTTGTTTCTTCTTTTGTCTCACCTGAAGGGTGGTCTCCAATCAGGTGAAACCTTGTTAGAACTGCGAGGTGACCCATGAAATTTACATACTAATTAGATGGCTAAACAAACACGCGAATTGAGTCTGTTTGCACGTTCAGTTCGGGTTTGAATAGCATCTCTTCAATGAGGCAAGCTTGTGAAACTGTGGAGCTGGTAGTGTTTGTAACACGTTTCGGAGTCGTCATGGCAGCTCACACATTGTCGATTTTACTGACTGTAATGTGCTAATTCAGGCTTCTCATACCAGTCAGAATTCGCCCGTCAGGATACACAGTTGAAAAGTACCGATAAGATGAAATTCACACACCTTTTTCTGCTTAAGTGTTTTCTGGTTTCATAATAATACTTTATTCAAAGAACGGATGCATTAAAGGACAAGCCGTACTGAAAGAGGAGGGCCCGGGGTTATCCCTATAAAAAGCGCCCCTGACTAACTAATTATACAAATGAAATCTATGTACCGTTTTACAGATGAAAATCTATGTAAATGCTTTAACATATACAATAATATAAAGAAGGGGAAAAATACGCGTATTACAGAAAATGTAAAACGAAGGGGGCAATAAATTAAATAATCAACTAATGTTCATCCACTTTTTCAAATTGTGTTTAAATATGTTGATATTTATGTCATTTCCAAAATGGTGGTAAGGTAAATTGTTCCATTCCTTAATAATCCTTATAAAGAAAGAATATTTGAAGGCATTCTGATTCACGTTTGCGCATTTCATGCGTATTTTGAATGGATTCTTAGATACAGTATTGTTATTACAGTAATCGAAATAATCGTGAGATTTAAGCCCGATAACTCAAACACTGTCTTGTAACATTCTAAATCATGAAGTTTGTCTTTGCTTTATGAATAGACCGTGTGAAGAAGGAAAAATGAATGCTCTAGACTTCCACAAGACTTTATTCTTGATGTTCTCCTTACAGATTTAAGACTTTCCGACCGATTTTTAGACTGATTTTCCGACTTAACTTCTAACAGATTTTCTTCCGAATTTACAAACATGTGCGAAGTAAAATTCCGAGATCAGATGTCAATCAAGACATCGTGCTCCAATTGGCTAACTAGACAAGAGTTCAAAATCACGCGCGAGTAACGAAATCTATTTCTGACACACTCCCCCCTTGATTGACCTAGTCAATCAACAATTCTGGATTTACTCATAAAGGTCAACGTGCAATGTTTAGCAATGTTCCTTGGACAGATAACTGAACCTTTACACACTGATCAGTCACAACGTACGATTTCCACTTGATCATCGGGAACAAATCTGATGACTGGCGGAACTGTATTCACATTCTCCTTGTTACCACCATCTTGATGCTCATAAGGAACTTCAATTGGATACAACTTTTGTACAGGATGTTGGATCTCAGCTCTTTCCCCTTTAGACGCTAACCGAACAACGGCTGCGCGAACGAGGTTATCTCTCCCATGGATCAACTCTTGAACTGTCCCAAGTTTCCACCTTTGTCGAGGCACATTGTCTTCGTGAATGCAAACAACGTCTCCTTTCTTAATCACTCGAGATTGTGTTGTCTTCTTGCCAAGATGATGCTCGCGAAGTTCAGAAAGATACTCAAAGACTTTATTCTTGATGTTCTCCTTGCAGATTTTAAGACTTTCCGACCGATTTTTAGACTGATTTTCCGACTTAACTTCTAACAGATTTTTCTTCCGAATTTACAAAACATGTGCGAAGTAAAAATTCCGAGATCAGATGTCAATCAAGACATCGTGCTCCAATTGGCTAACTAGACAAGAGTTCAAAATCACGCGCGAGTAACGAAATCTATTTTCTGACACACTCCCCCCCTTGATTGACCTAGTCAATCAACAATTCTGGATTTACTCATAAAGGTCAACGTGCAATGTTTAGCAATGTTCCTTGGACAGATAACTGAACCTTTACACACTGATCAGTCACAACGTACGATTTCCACTTGATCATACGGGAACAAATCTGATGACTGGCGGAACTGTATTCACATTCTCCTTGTTACCACCATCTTGATGCTCATAAGGAACTTCAATTGGATACAACTTTTGTACAGGATGTTTGGATCTCAGCTCTTCCCCTTTAGACGCTAACCGAACAACGGCTGCGCGAACGAGGTTATCTCTCCCCATGGATCAACTCTTGAACTGTCCCAAGTTTCCACCTTTGTCGAGGCACATTGTCTTCGTGAATGCAAACAACGTCTCCTTTCTTAATCACTCGAGATTGTGTTGTCTTCTTGCCAAGATGATGCTCGCGAAGTTCAGAAAGATACTCCTTCGCCAACGGTTCCAGAAGTGTTTAAGAACCAATCAAGATGCTTCTGCCTTCTAGACAACTCTGCGGCTGTGGTATCTGAAGTAGAACCTTGGGTCTTTGGAATGGGACTGAGCAACCTTCGCCAAAGCAATACGAGGAAGGTGTGATTGGTTCTTCGAGTTCTCATAGACGTAGGTCAAGGGTCGAAAGTTAAGTATTCCTTAGACTTCCACCAATACTGTTTGAAACTCTTCATAAGTCACTCGTGCATTTCCGAGGGTCTTCTTAAGGCAGCGTTTAACTGAGCGCACCATTCGTTCGAAGAACCCACCCCACCAAGGGGCGCGAGGGACATTGAACTTCCAGACAATACCATGCTGACTGAGAAAAGGTTTCAAACAGGAACCCTTGAAGGTTTTACCATTGTCTGATATGACAAGACGTGGTACTCCTCTCCTAGAAACAAACCGCTTTAGACACCTTAGGAATGTTTCTGTTGACAGATCTGGAACCAGCTCGAGATGAACAGCTCGAGAGGAGGCACAAGTAAAGAAGTTGCAATGTATGCCTTATAGACTGTCTTACTCTTGGAATAGACATTCTTCAAATAGACTGGTCCCGCAAAGTCGACACCAACTTGAGTGAAGGCCATTTCATCCGAAACTCTGAAATCTGGAAGCGGAGGCTGTGGAGGGGCATTGTATGGGCTTCCGTCGAGTTTCTTGCATGTAGCGCACGAAGAAATAACCTTACGTACAGTCTGTCGGCTTTTTACCACCCAGAATCTTGACCTTAAATCAGTTAATGTCTCTTTGACCCCATTGTGCATGACATTGTTGTGACTCTTTCTGATCATCAGAATAGTGGAGTGATGTTTCCGAGGTAAGACTGCTGGAAACCGAGCTGCATACGGCAGGGGGCATTATGTAATCTTCCTCCACATCTCAATATGCTTCTCCATCTGAAAATAGACCCAACGAATGACGGTGTCTGTTCAAATTTTCTTCTTCTTGAACGTACGTCTGGACATGCTTAATCCACAACGATTCTGCGCCTTTCAACTCTTCTGGTTCTATCTCCAGCGAGGTTAATTGAGGTTGTCCTTGTTTTCCTCGAGCGTGTCTTATAAAACGCAAAACATAGCACGTGACTCGGAGGAGCTTGTACACATCCCGAATTTCGCAGGTTGGATTATTTGCTCTAAATCCCTTGACTTCAACAGTAGCAGCGACAGTGGTAACCCTTTTTGTCGGCTTAACTTCACTTAAAGGATTTGTCTCGAAGTTCTTCACTCCAAACTCCTTCTGATTTGGCCAACAGTCAGAACTCCTCTTCAAGAAAGCAGGACCTTCCCACCACTTCCTGTTGTCCTTTAGCTTTGAGGCCTTGCATCCGCGTGATGCAATGTCAGCGGGGTTCTGATCAGTGGGAACATACTTCCATACATCTGGGGTAACGAGCTTTCTGATCTCTACAGCTCGATTCTGCACGAATGGTTTGAATTCCTTTGACTCTTAGTGATCCACCATAAAGCGATCTCTGAATCCAGCCAACAGACACAGTTAATTATCTTCAGAGATTGGTCAAGTGCCTTGCGTACGCTCGTGAGCAGTCTTGCAAGCACTAATGCAGATAACAGTTCCAATCTGGGTGTGGTGGCACCTGTGATTGGCGACACTCTTGTTTTCGAGGCGACAAGTTTGGACACAACTGAATTGCCTGACTGTAACCTGAGGTAAACGACGCCACCAAATGCTTTGTTTGATGCATCAGCGAATCCATGTAACTCAATCAGAGGACTTTCAAGAGATTTAAGTTCAGATGAGTAGCATCTGTTAATTGTAAGACTAGAAATGTTTTGCATGTCTTCCAACAATGATCTCCACTGCCTCAGTATCTCTCCTCCTAGTGGAGTGTCCCGATCAACTTCTTCTTGCAGATCTCTTGAAACGTATTTTTGAAGGCAACAAACACTGGGGACAGTAATCCTAGAGGATCGAATGTCTTTGCAATAGAACTGAGAATAATTCGTTTCGTGATGATTTCTTCTGTCAAATAACTTGTGAGATTCTTGAAGGTAAGACAAGTTTATCTTCTGCATGATCAAGATGTTCCCAGAACTTTTGCAAGGTCTTCTGTGTTATCCCGGTTCTGAAACTGTGACTTTGAGAATGTTTGATCTTCTTGCTGGAACACAGGAGAAGGCTGTTGCTTGATTCACTCCTTGGTCTTCCTCTGATTTGACTTTCTCTGATAATTCCAGATCATTCGTCATCCACTTGCGCATATTGAACCAGCTTCTTTGAATCTTGTCTTCAGTTTGGAGTAGAAGTCGTAAGCGGAAGCTCCATCAGGTTTCGAGATGCTGAATCATCCACATAAAGAGAACGCACGACTTCTTCCACAAATTCTGGATCCTTATTCATGTAAGAGTTCAAGTGATGGCGAATTGTTCCATTCAAGAGGAAAGGGCTGGAGTTTACCCCAAAGACCACTCTGTGAATCGCATAATGACCAACTGTGGATTGTCAGTAAGAATGTCGTCAACCCAAAGAAATCGCAGGAAGTCACGATGCTCTGGCGCTCCAACATCTCCAGGACATGTTGGCAGTTTTCTCGTAGACGCAACTTCTTTTGAAATTCGGTTAAAATATCCTTGAGGACCCAGGTTTCAGATGTTAGATTTCTAGTGATGGCGATCCTGAACTCTTCTGGCAATTTTTGCATGATTATGGGCGTTAGAAAGCAGCCATACATCTCTTGTGAAATTTCCAAACTCTCAAGCCCACGCACATGTGATTCCACCATATCGTAAAGGTTACGAAGACGCTTGACATCATTAACGGCCGTTATTCTCGGGATTTTAGTGAGAGCTTCCATGTGGCTCGAAATAACGAGTTGACGATTTCCAAATCGCTGTTTCAATAGATCAATAGCTTTCTCGTAATTGGCATTTGTCAGAGTCAATCCGCGATTACATGTGCAGCAGATCCCACAAGGAGTGATTTCAGATAATTAAACTTATCTACTCCGGTTAGAGTGCTGTTTCGATGGACAGCCGATTCAAAAGACTCCCAGAATGGATACCAGTCGATATGATTCCGTAGAACTTCTTTAACTCGAGTTTCGGCAATTTGGCGTGGTTATGAATAGAGGATGCCCTCGAATTCGTCACTGTTTGAGCGCGCGTTTGAGTGCTGTTTAACCAGCTTCAGCAGATTGCGAAACGAATGCCACTTGTTGACTGCTTCCTTGTTCCTTTTCCTGAATTAAGGCTGTTTCCAGATCCACAATACACGCCTGTATTGCACTGGCGAAGTCACAACTATAGCTCACATCTTCATCGATTTTCGACTCATCCAGATATTCAAGAACCTCTTGATCCATGCCTTTGAGCTCCAAACCTTGTCCTGAAGAGTAGATTTAAAAGATTTAAGCTTCTTGAAATCAACGGATTCCCCACCATCCATAGACTCCCTTGCTTTAGAGATAATTTTCTTTACGAAAGTTCGATGACTTTCGCGGATTTTCGTCTTCTTCTTCAATTTCTTTTTCGCTTCGGCCATGTTTACATTCACATTCCTTCACGAAGCTTGATTTCAATTATCTTAATGGAGAATTCCCAGCGAAACTTCCGGGTCTCGGCACCAGCAATTGTGAAGAAGAAAAGTGAATGCTCTAGACTTCCACAAGACTTTATTCTTGATGTTCTCCTTACAGATTTAAGACTTTCCGACCGATTTTTAGACTGATTTTCCGACTTAACTTCTAACAGATTTTCTTCCGAATTTACAAACATGTGCGAAGTAAAATTCCGAGATCAGATGTCAATCAAGACATCGTACTCCAATTGGCTAACTAGACAAGAGTTCAAAATCACGCGCGAGTAACGAAATCTATTTCTGACAGACCGTTTCTCGATTGAACATCGAACGTAAACCGCGCTTGCTCTGGTTTTGCTTTGCTTCGCTCTGTGATTGGCCAACAAAACTCGTGCCGCTTTCTCAACCAATGAGAGGCAAAACCAATAGCCACTTGCACGCGCACATTTTTCCGCACTTTGCGCCGGTTACGTATCATTGCTTCGAATTCGGATTGGCTTATTGCGCTGTTTCGATCTGTTGTGATTGGCTGAAGTAATTTCTTTAGTACTGGCTTCACGACACTCAATTTAAAACTGAACTGCTCTAGTGACGGGCAACCACAGGAGGCAAATCGTGCCTCCAAAAATCCAAAATCGAAAGGAAACAGTCAGTTTTGTTTTCCCTGAGTCCTGACAAAGGTAATATTGAATTTAATCTGCAAATATATTTGATTTGCAAACCAATATCCCTGCACTTGCGTCATAGCGTTCGTCGATAGACAGATTAACCTGGAGATTAAGCATCGCATATTAGCACAAACATCAACCTGCCATTAGTTCTTTGCCCGGCTTATTGTAGATTTTCCCTTTGTGAGGTTAACATACAGACTGAACAAGAGGCAAAATGCAAGAAAAAACGTTTTCACAAGCTAACGAGACAAATGGTGGTTGTATGTTTTGTGTTTTTGTTATATTTCCTTCATGTTTTGAAAATTCCCGACAATGTGAAAGCTTTTACCAGACATCATTTCGCTTTCTTATACGAGTCTGCATGGGCAGGCAATCTGGGTTTTTTTTTTTCGCGACACGTGATGTCTTGCGTGGGAATAAACGTTTCTACCATTAGTCCACTCCGTGTGCGGAATAAAGTCCATCGATTGAGTAGCCCGTAACACCTTATTGTTTATATCTGAAAGTGTACATATCAACATAGCAAAGTATACCGGTAGAGTAGTGGTTACAATGCCCATTGCCAATCCCTAGATTTATGACAAAGTTGTTCCTAAACAAACAAACAGAAGCGTTTTTTTTTTCTTTGAAAGCAGCGGTAATAGATGTCTGCCAATAACTTCAACGCCTGTGCTTAAGGGAATGTTAGCTGTCCCTGGTATTGGAGACAATGGAGTCAAGGAGTTTTCAGAAAAAGTTCCGGTTTCTTGGTTATCTTGCACTGGTTAAGCTTTGAAGAAAAAAATTGTCGGCAAATAATCCAGAGCGCTTCAAGCCTTGCTTCCGCCTAATTGCACACTACCTCAGAAAACGACAGAAATTGGTCATCTTCTCAATCGCAAATTATGGTAAAGAGTTGTTTCCGTATGATCTCAAACAATCTCAGTACGCACTCATCTATTTCCCATGGGTACCTTGCCGATATGTGAACCATTATGGGATAATATAAGATTGCTTTACACGATCGTGAGTGGTCTTGCCGGGACGATCGCCGGAGGTAGCGCCATCTTCTCCAGTGATCGTTTTTCAAAATCTAACAAAAGTTGATTTTTTCTGATTCTTCAGCTGAAAATTAAGTCACAGACATTATTACGAATAGAACTACCGTCGACTTTCCGAAAATGACGTCCTTATTTCACACGTTAAGGGACGTTATTTCTCCTCCGAAAATTGAAAGGAATTAGCTCTATAACACTGGTGAAAGTTTGACATTACACTTCATGAGGGGACACTCTTTTTTAAACAATTTCACCCAAATTTATGATATGGCTACTACCGAACATTTATTTCGGGAAATGAATTGTTTGCTTTCCTGGATAGCCCAGGGGATCTTCCTCTTTCCATCGAATTGACTCTAGCTCATCAAGGTATTGATATCGCGTGAATGAAACCAAACAGAGCTAGCTGAAGTCCTTTTCTACCCGGTTTACCAAAGACAAGAACGTGGTTGAGTTACACTAACTTTTTTCAGTTACAATTCATTTCCATCCAGGCGATGCAGGGCGCCGATGCAGTTTTTCATTACCTTTATTAATATTGATAGTGTTCTTTTTTTTGGCATTTGAAAAGCGCTTAGCCTTACAATAAGCGCTATATAAATACGTATTTACTTATCATTATTATTTATTATTATAATGATAAAGTATACCAGTTATTTCTGTTCCCTCAGGGGGGAAAGACATCTCCAGGCCCACCGACGCAAGTGCACGTTTTGGCTTATCTAAGTGTCACTAAAACGTCTACGACATTCGGGGAATCAAAACAAAGAAAGTTTACTTTGAAAAACATGAAGATTTTACGTAAACGCCGCTGTCTTAATCAGGTCAGAAGCCCTTAGTAGTGCTATTGAAGTGGTGTTTCTAACAGGTTATAGTGTTGTTATGGTAATGGTCCATCAAAATACAAGAGCTTAACAGAGCTAGAAACCGGTGTTAGCCACTTTAAAGGAGCTACGTCACGAGTTGTTAATATTATACTTTGAAAAGCTGAAAGAAGCAACGAAAACCCCAAAATAGTGGTTCCTCCGTTTTGTGTAACATTGCTTTACCGGTAAAACTCGCCACGACGGAGCCCCTTTACTACATACAATATTAAACTTTTCTTTCAATATAAATCTATAAGAACGATACAAAAATCAAAAGATAACCCAAAAGAAAGAAATCTTCCATTTCCGTCGTCCCACAGTATGATTCCCGTCTATAGATGGCAGAATTACGGCTCCGTAATTTTCTTAAAACTCACCAGGAATACCCCATTATTATTTGGAACTGTATTGAGTACCGCCCCATATCTTCTCGCGTGCATCTTCACTTTTGGAAAAATCCCTCTGACAGCTTTTCTAATGGCCTTTACTCTCTAGACGCAAACCAAAGGATTGAGAGAGGAGTTCACAAACGCCATCGTTTCAGACCAGCTATAAAACTTGTGGCTCGGTATATGCATGAAGGCAATTTGGTGAATTTTGGTGACAAGTAGGACAGGCAGATTGAAGGCAATATATATTGCTACTATGGGTGCAATGTTAATTGCAAGCTTGATTTGCATTTGGCGCTGTGAGGAGGTCGTGTCGTATTTCTCAATTTGATGCTGGTGTCGAATAATTATTGGAAGTATATAAATTCAAAGGCGATTTTAAAACCTGTACACTAATGATGACGGATGCACCGTCGGAGCATGTCTTGAAAATTAAAGAAATTTTTATTGTTTTTACAACTATTGATATTGTTGCTTCTCAGCAGACCAGGGAAGGAATAAAGGGACGGACAGACCGGCGAACTAACGAGCGAAGAAACGAGTGGACGGACAATCGAAGGAACGAATCAAATGAATAAAAGAACAAACGATCGGATGAATGAAAGAATGAACGAGCGAAAACCGAAGGTGCCACCAAAGCGCGCAGTGCTGACGTAACCCTGTGGTTAACCGAATAACGATTCAGATAAAGTACGCCAAAATGTTGTCTTCAATCGCTGAGAGCCTTTGTGTTACAAGACAGGACTACTGTTTGAGAAAAAAGTAAAACTCGTCAGGGTCATAGGCACATTTTTTCACGACAGGCCATTTAATGAAGTCAGGCAGAATATCAAGTTAGTGGAACTGTTGTAGAAAACGTCCTGTTTTGATCACTGCTCAAGGAGGCTCGCGACCTGAGTCGGCTCTCAGAGCGGCGGATATCGAACTTACTACGGTTATTTGCCGTTGCAAGGCCGTTGCAAATGTAAACGTTCTAGATTCAGTGTGGTATGAATTTTTCAAGGTCACTCTTATGGTCCTCATGTATTAGGCTTCATTCGGCAGAATGTAGTTAGCAATAAAAGTCTTTGAACATCACAC
>JAEMWC010001794.1:80000-94171 GCA_016490735.1 Pachyseris speciosa
AGGAGGAGAACCAATCGTCAACTGTACCACGGAAATATGATAAAGAGCGTAACATCATTGCATTTGCATCATATGCAAATATGATCAAGAGCGCGTAACAACTGATGCTTAAATATTAAAAGGAAATAAAAATAAAAGCTAAAATGAGCTTAATAATTAAGGCTAAAAGTAGACAACGCTAAAATTAAATAAAACACTAAATATATTACATAGTAGGTTGAAAACATTACATATCAAAAGCTAGTCTAAAAAGATGCGTTTTAAGTAAGGATTTAAAACGATCAAAATTGTCCTCAAGGCGGATATGAAGGGGCAGATTGTTCCATAAATTAGGGGCCGCAGATGAAAAAGCACGATCCCCTTAAGTCTTTTTCAGTTTTAAGATGGGATACTTTAAGAAAAAACCGCTAGCTGAACGAAGATGATAGCGCGGCTGTTCTTTAATAGCAATCAGATCAGTCAAGTAACCAGGTGCGTGACCATAGCTAGATAGCTTTAAAAGTAAGAAGAAGTATTTTAAAATCAATACGAAATTTGACAGGGAGCCAATGTAACGAACACAGTACTGGTGTTATGTGGCTGTACCGAGGAACATTAGATATAAGCCGAGCAGCTGCATTCTGCAAGCGTTGCAATTTAAGTAGATGAATAGACGTCCTCCGAGAATATTTGGGCGAATGAGATTGAAATTTATTTGTATCATACATTTTCTTTCGACAGGATTATTCAGCTGTCATTCTTAGTTCATCTGTGTTTTATCTAATTTTCACAGCGAGTCTGCAGTAAATAGCGCGCTTCTAGGATTTGTTTTCTGGCGTAGTCATATATTCACGTTACCTGTTATGTCCAAAACATTTGAAGGTCTTAAAATTTGGGATGCTTCACAAAAATTAACTGACTTAACCACGACAAATAATTGCTATTTTGCATGCTTAACCAACAACGAGGTCATGTTGTCAATTTTTAAGAACGGCCATCCGTAAATATCGCCTGAAGGTGTGTAAAATGTAAGCAATCGAAAATCAACAAATTTTCCCAGAAAGATAGGTTTACGTGAATAATTGTATAAAAATATTTTGAGTTTGATTAGATTTTTATTTTCCCTGAGCTGCAACAAAGCCTTTTCGGAGGCTCAGTTCACATCACAGCTTTCGCGGGGTCCACACTGTACATTCCTTGAACTAAGTCTAAAATATAACAAAAGGGTAAATGTGAACATTGATTATCTTACTATAAAGAACACATATTTGCGACCATTTTGATACCCAGTTTGCCAAATTCCACCACATAGCTAGATTTCGGCGAGACATTAAACGGCAAAATTCAGGGGTGAAAATGGCCACTTGCTTTTTGGCTTGTTTCCATATCAAGGAAAAAGTAGAGTTTCTTCGTCAACAAATTGTAATAACATGTTTGGGCTACTAAGACTACAAAAGTTTAAAGGGTCTCAAAAAAGTGACACACATGTCGAAACATGCCATTTTACGTCAAGATTCGGAAGACAGGCACAAAATAAGAATATGCTTGTCAGAATAAGATTTTGACCATATCTTCCCAGTTTCGAAGAAATTAAAGTGTAGTTTTGAGTAATATTTGGCCTGTTTTCTGCTTTTGGTGACTGAAAGTTTAACCTTTAGCGGTCATTTTTCCACAGGCAAAAATGGAGAATATTGTATTCTGACAAGCATTACGTTACGTTATGTTAAAATTTCTTCCTGTCTTTTTAATTAGCTGCATCAGTAGACATGACTGTTTCAACGAATTTACCATACCTATATTGCATTGCGGACAATAGTGAGTCGCCCATCGCAGCAATCAAATAATTTTTATTCGCAGTTAATATTTTCCTTGTCTTGATTACAATCGTACTCTTATTTTGACCTTTTAAAAGATTTTTATTTCGTCCTCAATAGCGTTTTACAAAAGGAAAGCCAACAAAAGCTGAAGGTGAAGGTAGCGTTAATTGGCCGAAGTGTAGCCAGATAATTCAATGTTGGAGTGGTTCCTCTCGTTGAGAGGAGCTCGCGGCTAAAGATTTGAAACAAACATGCCAAAGGCTTTCCCTTATGCTCTAAGGAGTCCTTGCCGCCAGAAATTGTACTGCTTTCATATCCCATATACATGTATAGCGTCAGTCCCAAAGTTAACTCTAACAGAATTTAACCCTTGTTAAGCACAATCAAGACTACCTTTCGCAGCCGATTCATCATTAGTGTGTTATTTCTGGCACTTTTTTTCACCTCAGGATGTTCTCCATTATCTTCACCGCCATTTTTGCTGTGGGTTTGATCTGCACTGTGAGTTGCATTGAACCAGAGCACACGGATCCTTATAAGGCACTTATCAAGTGCGGACAATACTCATTGCAAGAGATGAAGATAATCTGCGAGCGAATCGAGGTCACTGGAGTTCACAGAAGAAGTTAGACGAATCTTGCATATCTTTAGTGGTTAGGGTAACTGTTTATTTAAGTGAGAAAAAATATATGAAAATCACATATTTGAGCTGCAGATTAAAGAATGAATATGTGTATGAGCCTGAAAAAAACTCAGGCTTGTACGGGAATCGAACCCACGAGACCTCTGCGATACCGGTGCAGCGCTCTATCTACTGAGCTAACAAGCCAACTGGGAGCTGGCCGTTTTGTTGGTTCGTCATATACCCGAGAGTGATGAATATGTGAGAATTAACACATGAATCACTTCATATGCTGAGCAACTTTGTTTCATGTTTGTAAAATCGTTTCACTGTTGTTATTGCCAAGTAATGGTAATGATTACAAGAATCATGTAACTGTCATTCTTTCTTTAACCTCAATTTTCCATCAGCTAACTGGGCGGTGCCTATTGAACTCCGTAGACTTTTCGTCGTCAGTTCCCGATGCCATTCTGTTCTACGTCGCTGATGCATGGCAGCACATGGTTTTTTCAGAGAAAGCGGGTATCTGCCAGAATTTGCCCAGGGGCAAATTGAAAACAAATGTGATAGAATCAGGTATCGGTCTTCGTCTTGAGCTGAAGTTGATCGATCACTTGCTCACCTAGTCATTCACTTCCAACTGCTAATTTCCCATATACATACTACGCAATAGTCCAGTTTCGAGTTCGCCATGACCGCTGAATAAAAGTACTGAGAACGCATTTGTACAGGATTAGCCTCGACCTAAAGTAAAATATTCACAAATTCCAGCGAGAAGATGACCTGTTTACAGCTCTGTCTATTGTTAATTTCAAATTTGTGGCACCTTCCTACTGGTATTTGTGAAGATCAGAAACCCATAAGGGTTGAAACGTGCAACGCGCGTTCACAGCTTCCGAATATTCAGTGCTAAGTACTATTTTTGGATACCTCTCGCTCCAGTCTTTGCGCGAGTAAACACAGCGCGGTCAACAATGCAGCAAATTCCGCAAATTGAGGTTTCTGCCAGCTGTTCTCAATAACCTTTTGCACCTCCTCAAATATCTCTACCTCCGTTTTTCGTCCGAGTGTTTCAGCGAACGTTTTCACTCTATTTTTGGACAGCTTTTTTGGACTTCTCTGTTTTCCTTTTCGTCTCACCGACGTGTCCGCCATTTTTAATTTCACGCGGGAACATTGATGCTATTACGTCACGGTGTTCTTGCGAACTGATTGGTTGAATGTTTAACTCTTGATGTTTCAAATATGGTACTTAGCAAATTGAATATTCGGAAGCTTCTTTCCAAGCACACAAAGGGCAGTTACACGTTTCAACCCTTATGGGTTTCTGGAGGTCACGGCGAACTCCAAACAGGACTATTGCTGCCTGGGGCCAAGCTACACAGGTTTATTCGAGGAAGATCTTTATTTTAGAAAAACGAGCTCCTCGGCCAATGTTCTTTGGTGATAATAGCTCTCATGCTACTCCTTTGTTTGTCTCTGCTAATGTCTTACCCCGCAATATGCTGTATTTTGAAACAGCATGCTTTCTTATGCACGACGTATCGGCAATTCTGCGCTTCAGAATATCTGTGATCTTTTTACCTATTCATCCGACGTTCATACATATAATGCAAGATTTTCTGATACTGGTAACTTATATGTTAATAAATCAAGACTGAGTATTCGACTTAATTCGTTTTCCGTTTTCGGAGCTAAGTTGTGGAATTGCCTGAAGCCTGACCTGCGTAAGCATAGGAAAAGAAAACCTTTCATAAACATAATTCGCCAATTCTTACTTGCGTGCTTGGTGATGAAGATGACTATGTTGATGCCTCGACGTTAATCTTATCATTAACCAAACTCTAGCTATTAATATTTCCTTATGTTCTATGTCCTCTTATAGGTTCTTGTTCTACTCATGTAAATACTAGCTATCTGTGAATGTATGTGTACACTTATTTATTTATTTATTTTATTTACTTCATTTATTTATTTACTTGACTACTAATAATTATTTTGCTAAAATTTGATCGTAAGTTATACAACCCGCCTCGATTAGCTTTGCTACATGCGAGTTTTGTATTTCTGAAAATTGTAAATTTTAAATTATTGAAAAAAAGTGGTGATGATAATAATGAAATCGTTGAGCACTCTTTAACTCATTTACCCACTCCTTCTTTTCCTCAATCCCTCCCTGTAGCGATTGTTTAGTGGGTTTCCTGTGAAACCCATGCTTTCAGTGCATTCTGGGTATCCAAGAATAGAAGACTGAAGACGTGAGCGTGTGTTCCTGAGTGTGCAATAATCCACAAGTATCGAGGAACAGTCTGGAGCGAACACATTACAGCTCTAGTTGGTGAAGTAATGAGGGAAGGACCGCTCCTTCTTAATGCAAACTGAAACGCTTATAATCATTAAAGATTAGACCGACCGGTTAGCTCAGTGGTAGAGCACCGGACTACCGTGCGGGAGGTCGCAGGTTCAAACCCCCGCCGGACCAACACTCAGGGTCTTTAAATAACTAAGGAGAAAGTGCTGCCTTTGTAATGACATCTACAGCGGTTAGACTTTGTAGTCTTCTCGGATAAGGACGATAAACCGTAGGCCCCGTCTCACAACTCTTCATAATTCTCTGATTCTGTGGGACGTAAAAGAACCACTAGGGACGTAACAAAACTCTGGCAGTGACCACGCCTAGTGTCTGTCTTAATTTGATATTGACCTTAAGGGGGCGCTCATAACTCAACTTCATTAATTGTAAACTGCGTTATCAGCGTCTGGCAAAGTCCCCCGGCCATTGTTGTAATGCACATTTGAATATTGCATAGCAAATGCGCAATATAAATGTGATATATCATTATTATTAAAATATACTAATAATCTTAAAACTTTAAGGTCAAGAACCAGTGATGAATTTGTATTATTGCGTCAACTCATTGACATTTCTAAATCTTTATTTTTCTGACAGGCATACTAGAGAGAGAAAACTTGAAGAACATTGGTAAGCGGTTCATTATGTTTTAAAAGTAGCAGAATTCGCAAATCATGCAGGGCTTAAACAATCGAAAGTCACTTTCGTAAGAAATACTTTGGTGGGGACGTTTCTGGCTTGAGATTTCACTTATAATTCTCTGAGGTTCATTAGGACATGCGACTAATAAAATCATCTTTATTGCTTTGCCGGAAAAAGCAAAGCCACATCAAGGGAGAGGCAAGCTCGGATGCGGCCGTGGGTGGGTTCAGAGTGGGTAAATAATATAATGTCACTCGAGACGAAGGCAAACTTGAACTGATATTAGAAAGTAAGCGCTGAGATTAAGAGCACATGTCTACTGAGGAGTCAATGATTAACAAACTACGTATTGCACTGCCATTAGACAGCATCCAGTACCACACAAATAGAAAAACGCGGCTTACAAACGTTAATTAGGTCTAATCTCAACAAATATTTATCTCCCGGCAGAGGAAGATGACTATGAGGAGTGTGCTGGCGATGTCTTCCGGAAATGCACCATTGATGCATTGACACGCTTTGAGGAAAGTGCTGACCAGAATTTTTTGAGCGCTTTGAAAAAGTATGACAGTTGCTTTGGGAAAGAGGCTAAGGCATTTGGATGTGACACAAAAATCCTGCAGCACTTCATTGCATATAGAAAAGCATGTGAGCAACACTTCGAGGAAGGAAAAGGGAAATTCGGAAAGATGGTTGAAGAAATGCCAATGCACCATATGGAACTGTAAAACCATTGCCAAATCATATATAATGTTGCAGATAGAGTTTCAGGGGCATAATAAAGTATCATACGCTACTACATTTTGACGTCCTCTGTGATCTATTACTGAACAGACGCACGGCGACATGGAATCTATTTGTTTTATATAATAAAGAAACAAAATGCAAGCGAACAACTTGTTTATTTTCACATTTCTGGAAAAATAGTTGCAGTGATGACGTAATCTGTGCATCTGTCCTCTAATAGATCATAGCTAAGAACCAATCACAACGCGCGAACTATTTACCTTATTATATAAATACCAATAGACCAATGATTTCTGGTGGCTGACACCGTTGTAGAGTTTCTCACAAGAAGCACAATCACTTGCATACAGAACATTAAAAGTGCTTTAAGAGAAAAAGAAAGACTGTGTTGTTTGTGATTTAAAGCTAAAGTGGTATATTGACGAGTCCTACTCTGGATTCTGAATGCTGCAGTAATTCGAGGGCCAATTGAGGGAACTTCTAACGCTGATTCCTAGCTGTATGGGTAACACTCCGAAGCACTTGCCATGTACGCAAGTGCAGTTTAAGGAAGTATGCTTCTTTAAATTGACACTGAATCGCTGCCTACGTATTGTTTTTGAGCTTTGTCAAAACTGTATATCTTCAAGAGTTCACAAGCCCCAGTTCGTTAATAAGCAATGAATCACTGAGATCGTTTTTGAGGCATAAATGCTCAAGGCTTACATGAGGGCTATCTTTATGGCAATGTCTTACTTCGATAAAAATGGCCCTGTGGACCTGTTCATCAGCGATGAAACACTTGTTTGATTGAATTATTTTGTCGTCATCGCCAACAGGCAAAGATCGGTAGTTATTGCGCACCACATTCAAGCATAACCACTGGAAAGTATTAGAAACCAATATGGACAAACTTTAAGAGGCTTAGCAACGTTATATTTTTAAAAGGTAAGGCCGTTTTAAGCGGCTGAAATGCTAATTATGACGACTTAATGCGGTTTACGGTACGTACGTGTGGGGAGATTCTGGGAGACTTCAGTGATACATTAATGTGAATTGTAGTGACTAAATCAAACTGTTGTAAGGGGTAATCAGAGGGCTCTCTGAGCCAAGTCGAGAATGTGGCATTAGAGTAGCTGGAGGTTCTTGATGGCTGATGGGCAAAAATCGGCCAAAATCTTGACTGTTAGCTGAGAAATGCCGATTTTTTAACTGCTTAGAATGAGATTTTCAAAGTTAAGTGATAGCTGAAAGGACATAAAGATATTTAGTGTAGTTTTATTTTATCATTACAGAATCGTACCCATTGAAACCTGTCGGGCCGTAAGAAGTGGGGTACCCATGCGCCTTAACAAAGCCACGCCGCCGCATTCGGTTCCTCTTCGATTGGAAAACGTAAATCCCAAAAGTAGACGTTATAAGAATCTCCTTCATCCTCCGTTACAAGACAATAGCAGGAGCTTGTACTATGAAAACGTACGAAAATGTGCGTAATTGCTATCGATTAATGCCTGCCGTGAGAGCATTTATTAAAGTGCACATGAATCGAAAATTAACTACCAATTTTTTTTACGTTTTTAGATAGCTTATAATCCCCATATTTCATTTTCAGTCGTTTCCCTCCTTTTTGTGACAAGGATTCACCATTTGTAGGGGTTCAAAAATTTCCGCCATGGCCTTAAATTTGAGACATTTTGCGCGCGGCCAAAAGGTGTCTGTGACGTCATTCGTGTGTAATGTTCAAGCGTGAAACATATCTGAGAAGGCGAAAATTTGGAAGGTTTTGCGCAGCTGGCGGCCCCGGTAGTTAATCTTGGTAGTTTTCCGATATATTTGTTCCACGGAACTCACAAAAACAGAGTGACGCACTCGACTGAGAACACACGAATGACGTCATGACTATTCACCAGACCCGAGATCTTTGTCTAGAATTTTAGTGAGAAAGGCCCAACTTTCGCCCCTTTTTAAAATAAGTTCTTGCTTGTTTTAGTAAATTATTTCCCCCTCAAAATGTTTCTTAAAACACCAATTTTCATATTGGAGAAAAAAACTGGGTTTGAAATTTCGATTCATGTGCACTTTAAGAACTTGGAGAAAACAAGCCACAAAAAATACCTACGACTGCCGCGTGAACTTTGCAATCTGTTCATGCTGTTTATAATAATCTGTTTTCCAGTGTTGTTATGCTTCACTTCGATCGCTTCGTTTACACTTTTGATGTTCTACTTTCGTTGCTCTACTTTCAATGTTCGCGTAAAAAGGGAAAAGAGGCAGTAAGTTTATATTATTTATCGATGATAAATCATCGTTTGCTTCGGTTTGTTCGATAGTAACCCGGACCGTGTTGGATCAAGGGGGAAATCGGGCGGGCGCAAAGCGAAGGGAGGGAGCACGGAACAGCGACGGGAGGGAGGGAAAAAGAAGCGCCTGCAGCAAAGCCATTTTTATTTCCACTCCGCCTCCCCACTAAAACATCTCACTAAATGACGATTCAAAGCTTTTATTTGCCTTTCTTTAAAAAAAGCAAAACTGGAGGACATTCTCGTCGATGGCAATCTCCGCTGCGGCATAAACAATGTAATTAATACCATCCCTCTTCAAAGTCAGACGATCTCTGAGTTTTCCCGCCAGATTGAAGGTGGACAGACCCATAGCCTCTCTAGTATATGTGCAATTTGGCCTTGATAATGCAATTTCCAGCTCACAGGCAGCTTGGGTTTGTTCATTGTTTCGTTCCAGCAACACAAGAAACTGGGAGATGAGACTCGTCCCGCGATCCGTCGGCGAAACTACCACCAAGTCTTTCCTTTTTCTAGAATTGCTTCACCGCCTTATTCTGCTGTTATTTCAGGTTAAATTCGAGGCCGTTATTCTTAACTTGAGAACAACTGATCGAGTTACTCAGGATGTCTGGTTCAAAGGGATTCATTTTTAAGTCGTGAATGCGCGCAAGCGCAATGACCGACTTATAGCTGTCTGCTGAAAAATAGGGGTACATCTTGGTGTAAATATCCCTGGGTAAACTTGGCCATTTTAGCACATGGTTAGCTTTGTGTTCAAAAGGAAAACAGCTTTTTAAAACTGTAAATCGAAAGAAAACGTCAAGGAACACTCGACAGCTTAAACAGTGGAAATCAATTAGTTGGCGAAGAAATGCCCCTTTAACTAGAGGACAGATTATGGTTTTGGTGCTTCGCGAATCACTACGAATCATCACAAGAATTATGGACTTTCTCCGAACACTACCACCAACACCATAATATCATTATATTGTGTTCCACCACCACCACAACACCGCCGCCGCCACCTCCACCGCCACCGCCACCGCCACCACCACCACCACCACCGCCGCCGCCACTTCCACCTCCACCACCACCACCACCGCCACCTCCACCTCCACCACCACCGCCACCGCCACCGCCACCACAGCCACCACAATTGTGTTGTGTTCCACCAACACCTTCACCACAACCTCCATCACCACCACAGTTGTATTGAACAAAAATAAATATGTAAAATAAGAAGATATGAACTTTCGTTAAACCAGGTACAGCTTTAATAAGTAGACCATTCGTTTGTTTCTTTGTGCGAATTTTTCATACATCATTGTTTATATCAAATGAAGAATGATCCTCGCACTTGTGAACGCAATTGATGCAATTGCGAAAAGAAGCCTGAAAAAAATTCAGGACTTCAACGTGATCTCGCGATATCAGTGCGATGCTCTAAGCAACTGAACTACGAAGCCACTGACCTCCTCCCAACGTCAGTGCGGATTAAAGAATGAATATGTGAATGATCATTGCAGTTATGAACACTACTTAAGCAGTAGTGAAAATAAAGCCTGAAAAAAAAAATAACTAGGCTTGTACGGGATTCGATTCGAATCCCGTGCCAGCCTACATGTAAATTGTTTTCAGGCTTTATTTTCACTACTGCTTAAGTAGTGTTCATAATTGCGATGATCATTCACATATTCATTGTTTCTATCATAGGCAAACCTTTTCACTTCATTGATCTTCTGAAAATGCCAATCAACGGCTTCGCTGCGTCAAAGGAAAAATGTGCTCTCGGCCTTGCCGCAGTACGTCCCTCGGCTGGCGGCCTCGGGCCGTGCTGAAGATTTTCCCTGTACGGACCTATCACCGGTGAATAGCATATATGCAGTGATGGGTAAGATAAAGGTTGGTTACAGTCAACCTGCGTCAATTTCGCGTACTATTGGACGAACGAGATTAAAGAATTACCTCAACATCAGCCAAAAAAAACCGAGAGAAAATCAGTAACCTTTGTAATGAAGTAACGCTGTTCGACTGGTACCAGTAAAATGTAATTTATTGCACTGTTATGTTTTTCATTGTCTTCGTTAAAAAGCCATAAACATGATGTCGACAACTTCATTAATCACACACGGAAGCGAACCATTCTTTTTCGTTTGGAATGTTACTGAACAGTGTTGTACTAAATATAGAGGACCTTTTTTTACTTGGAGTAGCACCGGTTGTTTTTTTTTTATTTTTATCAGCAGCATCTTAAATCTTTAATTAACGTAATTGCCTCTAGCAGGCTCATCTGGCGATGGACGGTCAGTACACGGAATCTCATGGTAATAACAACGAATGTTCGAGTGATAAAATAAATAAAGGAAAATTTAAATAAATAGATATAATAAGTTACTGGTCATATGAATAAATTGTCAATACAAGATATGTGCAAAGTGCTTTCGTATTAATTTGATCAAAGTAACAGCAGCAGTGATTGCGAAGTATTGTGAACAGTTACATCAGATTGAAAAAATATATTGTTCTAATGACTTATATGTTTCCTGTAAAGTGGGGTATGCGAGGTTTCTAAATTCAGCTTAACTGAGTCTTACGATTGTTCAGGACTGTGCATTTTATATTTTACATGAAGAAAGTAAATGGTGATAATTGTTCTAGAATTAAAGGGGTAATTTTAGATACCATAGTCAGTATCTCCGCGTGGTCCTATATCTGCCATAATCAGTCTTTGTCATCAAAAGGAAGCTCTCTTGAAAGACCCACGTACTTCTTCTGACGATTTACTCGATCAGAGATGCCGGAACCTGTGTAAATTAACTGTCTTTATCTGTCTTTAAAACACAAACAAAAATATGCAAAGTATATGACTTGACATATGCATCTAGAAGATTGCACAATTATTATAAAGATAAATAATTTTAAAAACGTTATAATAATTAACGTTAGATATGTAAGATTGGCATGGCAAGGAAGCCAGTATATAGAGGCCGAGGGCTGAGAGACTATAGGCTTCCTAAGAATATGGAATGAATGATGTAAAATTTCGAGTACTGAATATGTAAACAGATAATGACGCAGTTAAAAAAAAAAAGGGAAAAAAAAACAGTGCAAAACAAAACAAACATTGAAAACAAAGAAAGGAGTATGCAGCTCATTAAAGAGTGAAGGAACTAAGCAAGAGGTATTTTCTTCAGTCTTTTGCCAAACAAAGCTATACTGTCACCATTTTGAATTTTTTGACTTAACAAGTTAAAAACTTAGGACCTTGAAACCGAATTGAGAATTTTTGAATGTTAGTTCGACAAGGAAATTTATAAAAACGATCGGATTTCTGGTTTTATACGAATGCACTGATCTCGCTTGCAAGAGTAAAACATAATTCGGAAACAAGAGAGGATGAGGAAAGAGAACGGATCCCCATGCCCCATCATAGTTTTCTTAAATATTATTTTTCAGTTTCGCGAAGCTATTTTAGGTTATTCGTCCCAATGTCGCACTTTTAGATGATCAGGGCCGGGAGATAGCCGGGATCAGATTTTCTCGACACTAGTATTTTTCCCGCTGTCGTGTCGTCACGTCCATTCAGCGTCCAAATCTTGTAGCTAGAAATATGTGATCACGATTGTCAGTGTGTTTTTTTAAGTGTAGTCTGAGCTCAATGAGCATTCGCAATGAGCATATATATTTAGCCAAGTCTAAAAGCGGGAACTCCACGATTATTAATTTGTTTTTACTTCGCATCGCTTTCCTTGAGCCAATTTTGTGCCCCAAAATGAAGCAACAGCAGGGAAAACGAAGTGTTTTACGATCCAGATGAAATATTCGATAGCAAACGCTTGAAAAAAGAAACAAACAAAATCTTCTTGAGTCCAAACTACTTTCACTTTCACTGAGAGAGTCTGCCTATCGTGAGCTAAAACAAAATACGAAAAAACCAGCAAAGGTTTCGGCTTTATTTCAGCCACATTGAACGTGGTAAATCCAAAGTTTGCTGAGCCGGAGAATGAAGTTGAAGTCTCGGATGTCGGACCAAGGATGAAGCGAACTTTGCCAAGCTCGGTAAACCACGCCAGATAGAAGCCCCGGTCAAAGAAAGATCGCCAAGAAAAGGCCGCAACAGACATCCCCATACTTCGGCTTCAGCGACCTGGTCGTCGATAATGTTTTGAAGTGGGAAAACAAACCGCGACCAATTGTTTTAGATCACAGCGGCGCGCACTAGTACTTTTGCCAAATCATGTAGAAAAAAACAGCGAGAGCATCTTTGCTTTGAAGTAATTCAGTTATCGCCTGCAAGACTCTGTTCTGGTTTCAAATCTGACAGACAATTCAGATGTTTGGAGAAATTTTGCAAGCTTCGCGAATTCAAATGTCTCACCCTTTCCGGACAAAAACCAAACAAACTCAAACCACACAGTCAAGCAGTCCATGCCCGATGAAAGATCTCGTCATCACCCGTTCATATCAGCCAATCAGCATTTTGCGCCCACTTTTTGGACGCAGAAATTCAAATTTACGAGACACGAGTGCAAGCTCTCCTTCTCTGCTTTCCTCCTTTCACCCCCCTCCCCCCGGAGAACTTGCTCGCAGGCCACTAAAGCTTTGCTTCAGTTTATTTATCCTGTTTTTCATTTTGTCAGTGCCGATGGCAAAGTAATCATCTGTGATTGATGTTTTTGGCCATGGAAAGACTAGCAGAGAAAAGACAGGCGATCCACGGCTACAAAACGTGGTGACCACAAACGCTTTCACTCCTTTTAGTATCAGCTTGCCCTCTGATCGCTATTTTCTTCCCTTAAACCGGCATTTGGTGTCAAAAAGACCGTTTGTTGTTTTTATCAACATTTCAAAGAAATAAACAGAGTTAAATGAATAGAAGCAAATTGGGCTTTTTAAGTGAAAAAATCTTTTATTTATTTTGCTTTTTTATTACTTGTTGTTTCTTTTTCTTTTTTTTTTTCTCATTTTCGTTTTTTTCAGGTACGCACGTGCGTGCAGGTAGCTACGACGCTGTTACGTCCCTGAATGAAACTTAGTAGGGCACAATTACGTCAATTGCGTCTATGTAGATGCTTTTCAGTACAAAGGAAAATAATGCTGTTCAAAAACAATGTGGCACACAGCGGAAAAAAAAAAACACTAATTGGTGGGAAAAAGTCTGAGATACCACTAACTTGTTAGCTAAAATTTACGCTTCCTTGTCAGTCTTTTTAATGCAAAATTTCCTTCCTTTTATAACTTGGCTCTTCTTCTTTTCTCGGAAATTGTAATTTTTTATGATTAATTGGTAATAAGACTTCGTGTCGTCCAATTCGGTCTGTAATCATACTTCGTGATAAACAAATCGGACTCCCGCTGCGCGGTCGTCCGATTTGGTTATCACTCGTATGATTACAGACCGATTGGACTCCACTCAGTCCTATTACCATTACTTACAACATGAACCTCACCGAAGATTGGAGACTTGGCGAGGGAAAGGAGGGGTGGGGGAGGGGGGGGGAGGGGGAAGTGGGAGATTTGGAAAATTGTGTGTACCTGTCGAAAAATCCTGGCTATGCCCCTGTTCTTAGCCTGGTTTTCAGTAGCGACAAGCACAAGCGCAAGCATAAGTGGCTTATGCGAATTTAAATCGAACGCCTTCGTTTTCACACTACACTACGCAAGCATAAGAGCAAGCACAAGGAATCCTTGAGCTTGTGCTGGTGCTTATTCTTGCGTTGAGCCCGTTTTCACGGTGAAATAAGTGCCTT
>JAEMWC010001795.1:0-94094 GCA_016490735.1 Pachyseris speciosa
GATCATCACCCAACATTAGATCATTTTCAGGACTAGATATTACCGCTATTGTTTTTACAATAGAGGGCGTTGTCCTACACAAAGTAGCTGATTTAAGGTTATTTTTGTCCTAAATAGGGTCAGGATTTCAAATCCTCAGTGGCACCCCTGTACCTCCCGGACAAACTTCTCGTGTTTTGGGAACGTTATGGTAGCTGTATTTGATGGTACAGAAGTTTTCTGAAGAGCTCAGCCTACAACATTCATCCATCTTGGTTTCAAGTGATTGTTTTTTTTTATTGAAGTAGTGACAAACGTACATGTACATATATTAAGGGATTACCGAGAAAATAATTTTGAATAACCTCTATACATTCCTTAGAGAAGTAAATAGTATTTGGGATATTAACCTTAAATATCAAAAATCAAGTGGAAACTGTCTAAGTAGGCCGTAGTGCGAGACTGTGGTTATTCGTAAGCCGTACAAATTAATTACCATTTGGTTTATTCAAATATTTCATTTTTGGATGTGTCACCAAGTCGATCATAATTATGTAGCGTAGACATCAACTCAAACAGTCAACATCTTCAGAAAAGCACCGTTGAATACCTTTGCCCAGACTGATCCAACAAAGCGATCTCACGGGGTACGGGTAATGCGCGATACATGTGGCACTCATGTAGCCTGGGTAGCAAGCCTTTCGCCGGGTTCTGTGTTTTTTTCTTGCCTAGAGCAAAAATCCTCTCCCCACTCCTCCCAGTTTTTGCTCTCATTCCAGCCTTCGCGTAGTCAAAGAACAAAAAACCCTAGCAACCAGACAGAGACGCTTACAACGCAGACTACAAAGACTACGATACAGGGAACTATCTTTCGAGCCATCGCACTAAAGTATGAATTAAACTCAAATTGCCACTACAGTACATCGCTTGTGACTTTAACGTCGTTTTGAGTCGTAATTCAGAAAAAAAACGGACAAATCACGCATTCCTGTTATCTTTCAGACAGTTTCCACAATTGTATAAAACTTAACGCAGACCCAATTTTCATAATGATCTATTTAACAAATCGAATGTTGATTTAGCGTTGTCTATACTCTTATCGACAACGATATTCGTCATCACAGTGGTCAAAACGTTGTGGACTCACGAGGCGCAGCCGAGTGAGTTCACAGCAAATTTTGACCACTGTGATGACGAATATCGTTGTCGATAAGAGCGTAGACAACGCTAAACCACATTCGATTTGTTTTTTACCGCAATATCAGCGTCAAAGAAAATGTTAATTTCAGAGCGCGAGCTGAAAACAGCATTGTGCGACACGTTGACGCGAGCAGCGTTGTCTAGACTCTTAGACAACGGCAAATTACAATAAGATTGCGAGATTACTAGCAATTGTGGTAAAAACCCCATATTTGAAACCTTATTCTTTTCTAGCCGCCCAATTTTACTCATTTTTTGTAAGCAATAATCTTAAAACCCATACCAAGCCAATTGTGATATTTCTAACTTGAGTTCCCAAACATTTTGTCACACTTGCTTTCTTCCAACCTGTAAATTTTTTACCGACAGTTTCCCCGACACAAAATATCTACAAGTTTTCTGAACAAAGATACTTCTACTAGAACTGTTGTTTGCTTTTGGCAAAAAGTCTCTTCGCTTCGAATATTGTAACCTGTTCGTAATATCCAAATTTCAAAACAAAAACAAGAGCTTCCAAAGATGAACAAACTATTGCCAGCTATTACAGATACGGCAATTTGAAAATAAAAACTCCCACATAAATTGAAATGCCCAGACTGCATAGGACATCGTTACTAAGCAATGTCAGACAAATACGTCTGGTGCACGTTCCCCGCAGTCTGGGTTGGATTTACTCTACAATCTTTAGCTACAGGGCAACTGAGGAACTCGCATTGACTTGGTGACTTTTTGTCGCAGCACGTACAGAAGTGTTGTCATGTTTCCAGCAAAGAGGGTGAAAAACACCGCACTTAGGGCCAGGACCTGCGAATGACATTAAGAAATATAAATATTCACACAAAAAACGCTTCTTCATTTTATAACTGATATACCCTGATATGAGATACAATAATACAAACATGACATCCTCTTGGCACCCAAGTAGTCATTGCCAAATGAACTTCTATTACACAGGAACCACGAGGCCATTATCTTACAGTAATCAAATATTTGATGTCGTATCTTTGTCACAGTCTCCTTGCACCCGCGCGCGTTAGTTCACTTGCGAAAAGACTGGGATCAAGAGTGTCGCGTGAGTGGATCGTGGGATTGTTTGGGGTCGCTATTGTTACTTCGCAATTAACTTCGCAGTAGACGTTCCCCCAGACAATCCTACAATCGCTTGCGCGGCCACAAAGCGAAAATCACGTTCGATACCAAAAAGAGAAAGAGTGCGGAAGTGGAACATGTAACGCATATCTCTGGGTTGTCGGAGATCGTCGTGAGGTCAGTCTGCCCTTTGAAATTAACAGCAAACTGAGTCGACGAGCAGATGCTGAGTCATGACACCGACAAGAAACCAGGCCTAAACGAAAAATACATGGTTGATGTAGTGGGTGGCGAGGATTCGTACACTGAACAAGATGATTTTAGGCAATTCGTAACATACGCCTCCCACTTCCATCCTACACTAAAGTACACATGATCCAATTCCACTATCAAACTGTCGTTCTTGGATATTTACTTAATATCTCGCAAAGAAATTAAGGAAAAAGGGACAGAAAGCTAAACGGCAACAATAAGAATAACTTACAATGAAAAAAAAGAAATAAAATAATAGAAAGGGTATTGGCTTCCTTAATAACTATGACAGCTAAAGAAAATTGAAAGCCAAAATTAACTAGGCAAGTCATTAAATGGTCATAATAACCAAATCAAAGTTAAAGGACGAAATTGTGACCCAGTGATCAGTGAAGCAATGGTCTATGTCAGAATGTAAGTTCAACTTGAGCCAAGATCTGAAATCTTTCCACGGGCAGTTCTGTGAAGATAGGACTGAACTACGATGTGGGTGATACTGAAGGCTTGGACACCTCCCGCTTTCTGCGCTTTACACCTCTCCCCCTTTGCAATGTTGAGTTTTAGCGGTCTCAGAAAGCAATGTTAGGAAGCTCAAGCAATGGCGACGGCCACGGCAACGAAAACGTCATTTCAAAATATAACTTCTCGTTTCTGTGACTCTTTCGAGATTATTCCAATTTGCTTAAGTTGGAAAATGTGGCGATCTGTCCAGGGACTAAATTATTATGAACGACGTCAAAGTAAGAAAAAAAGAAAAAAAAATTGCCGCCATGCGCTCACGTTCTCGAGAAAACATAAAATTTGGTCATTTCACGTTGCTGTTTTGCAGAGGACGGCAAAGAAATACCAAAATGTAAAACGCACGTGCAGGGTGTTGCTCTTTTTTTCATTAAGCCAACTGTTTTGTGGCGTTCTCGTTGCCGTTGCCGTCCTCGTTGCTTAAGCTCCCTGTTAGTTCATGGACGGCCCGAATGTTTCAATACAGGGTGGGGTGGGGGCTCCAAAAAAGCAGTAAATGGAGAAAGCGTGGTACTAATATAAGGAAAGAAATATGCAATGTCTAGTTTTCGTACGATTTTGACAAGTGCCCCAAGACCTTATGACGCGCACTGAAGGTTTACTAACCTGCCACTCGACACAGTCTGGGTGAGAGGAGAGTCGGTACAGCGTGTATGCATTGTAGAGTTGAAACAACTGGGGAAAGAACACACATCACTCAATATACCAGAGTTTATTAAGCAGCACAAACTTTACGGAATCTGAACACACATTTAATGTGCTGAAATAATGGGAAATACCGCAAATCTGTTCATGACGTCATGTAAAACCAAAAGAGGCTTAGGTCGGTTTTGGTTTCAGGCTAACAAGGGGACAGCACACCACTTGCAACATATAAAAGCATATCTTACAAGTAAAAAATGATGTCTATTTGTCAAAAAGCAGCAAATACTCTTCGCAGTATATTCATCCAGAACTTAGCAATAACAAAGTGTTTGTTTTTTAAGCAGGCTTCAGCTGGGCATTGATTGCCCTCACTGTAGTTGAAAATATGTCTACTGTGATACTCACGTAGCCGAAAATGAGGAATGGAATGACAAAGCCTAAACCCCTCCACATCCATGGCTGAAAACCCTCTGAAGGAAAAGTTAAACAATGACAATATCAAAAAAACTTATTCTTGTGCTAAAGCATGAGGTGTTAGTGTGTTCGATTTTGCTGGAAAACAAAACAATAAAATAAGCAAACAAGCGAGCAGAAAGCCTCGACTTTTAATCACTGCTGAAACAGAGATGTTTGAGGAAAAACACAATGTTTGTCATCGTTCAGAACATACTCCGAACCAAAGCGAGTGGCTGAAATCGAGCCTAGGTAGTACAATGATCATTCTACGGTGGGAATTATGCTTCATTTTATCTCGACTTCCGTTTCTTTTAAACTTCTCGATGACGTAGATAGCTCCCCAACATTTTCGGAATCTTGAACCTCAAATAACTCATAAAACCTGTTGGGTTGAACTATCTTTTCGTGTCTTCAGTGAGAGTTTTCGTCTCAAACTAACAATTCCACTCATCATTCAACGCATTGTAACACTTTCCAAACATGGCCATAGTGCACTCAATATTCATCGTGAATAAATAATAGATATCCCACGGCATACGTAATTTCGCATATCAGGAAGAAAAATGGCGGCTTTCCATGGGAGCTGTTCTGTAATAAACACAGCAAATTGTGCCGAGTTATCAAGGGGTCATAACTTTATACTTCCTAAAGTAAAAATTGATCGATTCAAACGGGCCTTTGTAAATAGATATCTTTTTAAATTTATTTCTTAATATCCTTAACTTTCAAAATCCTTTTCAATTTTTTTAATTTTTCAATTTTGTTATACATATGTTAGCGTCCCTGTAGTTTGTCATTGATTGTAAAGCCACACGTACGTTGTGACTGATTTCTTAATAAAGACTTCTTCTTCTTAATTATCCTGCTCAATCTTGCTGAGCATCCTCTGATTTTAACCAACTGGCCTGCAGACTCGTTGGCAAAGTAACAGGGGATACTTGGCACTATTTCACAGGCTAACGGTTAAATATTTTTTACTGGTTGTTGCTTCTGCACAAGTGCAGCTTATTTGCAGACACTTGTAGTATGGGATTATAAGGTTGTAAAGACAGCTTTTCCAACCTTTGGTAATGTCCATGCTGTTACTGATTCCTAGTGCTCTCAAACGATACAACACCCCACTCTGATATCTAAACTGCAGAAGCTGAACAAAGACTGGCAAAGGCAAAAACAGATTAAAATGAGGGAAACAGTGACTGGATAGTATGGCATAGGTTACTTAATAACATAATTAATTGATAATTAATCAATCAATCAACAATTAAGTGTTCAATTAATTAATATACAGTTACATTGTACTGCAACAGCCTACTCAAGAAAAGCTGATTACTTACTAAGGTACAGTGAAAAATAAAAGAATTGCCCTCTAAACAGTTGGTACACTCTTCCATCTGGCCTGGATTGAAAAAAAAAAAGGTCATCGTTTAGGAGACCAAAATTTCTTTTCTTTCCTATTAGACAAAACTTGGCTTATTTTGGCTTATGTTTGCTTGGTAAATTCAATTCATTACATTTCATAGACCCTATGCATAAATGGCTGACTTAGGATTATTCTTTTGTTTGTATTCAAACTAGCCTCACGATCCTCGCTCGGGATAACAAATTCTTTAGAATTTTAGTCTCAAAAACGAGGTTAGTGAGACTATTTTGAATACAAACAAAAGAATAATTTGTAGGCAGCCATTTTTGCATAGGGTCTATTGGTAATCTGAAAGGAATTTATGCATGAGAAAGGAAGAAATAATGGAGTAATGCCATAACATTAGCCCTTCAAGCCAATCGCCAACCAGAGTCGTACCCATATTCTGTAGCATGAATCAAATACTACCGTCCGCTCTGATATGCTGGTACATCTTTGGGCTACCCTACCTTCATTTTCCTACAGCATTCTCCTTGTAGAAAGAGTGCCCAGGTACATAGGATACTATGCAGTGGGATACTATACAGTGAGTGGAGTCTATATAAAGCACTCAGTATACAGTTGTACATATGCCATTCTAACTGACACTTCTCCTTGAAGCATCTTTCAGTGCTCGGTGACTTTACAACCAAATTTGTGTAATAATTTTGTTCTAATTACAGCTGTCATGCTCCCTGAAAACAAACAAGGGATGAAAGGTTCTATTCTAGAATTTCACTGTTTTAAAAAACAAGTGCAAATTAACTTGTATTATAATTTTTATTTATTCCTCCAATCCCTAAATAATACATAATTAAATAGATATAGATTGAAAAGAAAACGAAAAAATAATACAAATTAAGCACTTAAATTAATTTACATGATATATTGGAAAGAGAGGAGAGGGCACATCTAGATAAACTAATGTTGTGCCCCTTAAAGTTACATATAACAAAAGTCTTGAGATTTTTATTAAAAAGTGGAGGAAAAAATAGTTAGGTAAATTATGGAAAGGATAATGTTTCATTAGTATTGAGCAAGGTACCAGCGCAAAAGTGCTTTTCTAAATATATTTTTAGATGGTTTCTCCCTGACTACAACTTACCATATAAGAAGTAATCCAGACAAAATGATAGACACGTAGTGATGGGCCACCCACCAACCCTTTATTCTGTCGAAAAAGGGAAACAAAATGCTTCATTAAGATGGCATGCAGTGTCATTTTTGGGCTCACAGATTTTAATTTCCTTGAAATGTGGGCTGGTTTAAGAGTAATTCTGAAATACATGTAGTGTACTGTTTTGACGGTGGGGTGATTAACTACATGTAAGTTTTCAGAATTAAGTTTTCATTTTACTTTGTGACTACAATTCAAAAAACACCAGAAATGGGAAAGGTGCAGAATACATGGGAGGAGAAGGAAGAGTTGCTTTCTGGTCACAGTCTTTTAAAACACTACACACTCTTAAAGGTCTCAGACTTCAAATGCCCTATTTTGCAGTCATTCTTTCAATTCCTATCTAGCCTTTAAAAATTCAATCTCATCCTTAAGTGAAAATATCACACAGCTAGGAAAGGGCCACTCAGAAATGCCAGAGTCCACTTTGGGAAGGCCACCTTCCCATAAATTAAACTCTAAGCCAATTGAAGTATTGGAGGGTAGGTGCCATCAAGGTAGCAACAGAGGAGGTGGCAATCTCCTTAGCAGCATGCAGGTCACCATGGTAACTCAGCCACAGCGGACCTTCAGGCACCTGTTAACACAGCACTCAAGCACACTGCATGGAACATATACTTATCCCTTAACAAAGAAAGTAGAGGGAGGTTAAACACCAAATGAGGACAGTACAGCATTAAGCAGTGAAAAGCAAAGCACATGGCAAAACCCCTGAAACCTCCCTGGAGGCTGGAGCCCCCCACACAAAGGTGACACCACTGGCAGCAATAACTTGATTTTAACTTTGCCTAAATTCCAGTTAGCCTCATCAAACGGCCACTCAAAAGACAGCCCTGGCTAGCCTAATAACGGTACAGTAAGTACTTGTGACAATCTGGATCATACCTTGACCCATTAGCAATCAATATATTCTCCTGTAAAGTCAATGTGCTGTAGTACCACAACAACATCGCATGAAACAGGGCATCTGCTATCCTGAAAACACATTTCAATCCAGATTTTGTCAGTGGAAGACTCGTAATTATCCCAGTATTTCGAAAGAGAACTATATACATAGTGACTTTCACATGACCCTTTAGCCTGCTGTGCAGGCTGGTGTATTTTGAGGTAACTAAGTTAGTGCTGAATATGCCATGGAGTGAAAAAAAAAAAAAATCAAATTAGGAAAACAGAGGAAGCCTGGGGTGAATAGTAAAAAGTGGTTTATGGGGTGGGAGTGATACCACCCTCCCCTTCCTCCTCTTTTACCTTCCCTGCCCTCATTGATACCTTTTTTTACCACAGGACCTTTACCGAATCCCCAAACAAGCAAGGTGCCCAGCATTCATATTATCCAGCCTGCTAACACAAAAATGTTTGGCAGATCAGCTAAGCAGACATCTTTGGCCAGTCAAATACCTGTAGTTAAAGACGTACAAATTTAAAATTGTGAACACCATGCTGATCACTGTCATCTTGAATTTGAATTTCTCATAGGCGTTTTTGTACTCCAACCTGCAAATCAATGAGACAAAATTTCAAAGCTAAACTTTGCAACTGAGAAATTAACTCCAGTGAAGTTGAAAATAAAACAAATTTTTAGCACAATAATCTAAAACAGTTAGTGGTGTATATTACAACAGTTAGGCATGTGACACAGTTTGAACATACAGCTTACGGTTCAACTACATGTCAGCCCATTCAATAACCATTGACGGCCGACCATAACCATTGACTTCTTCAGTCATGGAAGTCAGCCACTTGAACAAAGATTGTTTTGTCACAAATTTACCAGTCTCCTCTTCTTTGTTGGTGGGAAATGAAAAAAAAAATGTCTCGATGCCCCCACTCCCCTACTTCCATCCCCCCTCTCAGTTATTAAAAGCAACTTACACAAATATATTATAATTTAATCCATCCTTACATTTCTTATGGCATGTTAGCTTGGGGAAGTGTATATAAAACACATATAAGTAAAATTCAAGTAAAACAAAACCATATTGTAAGATTAATATTTTTTGCCACAGCATTTTGGTAGTGAAACAGAGAACGCTAAACCTCTGCTGAATCTACTAGGCCTCTTAACAGTTAGTAATATTCATTGTCTACAAGTCTCAAAGTTTGTGCATTCATGGCACAAAGGCCGTCTGCCTGAACTATTTGACAAAACGTTTCAACATGCTAGTAATATAGATCAATACAACACAAGCTATACATTTAAGAAAAATCTTTATAAGCTGAGTGTACGAACTAACGTAGGTAAACAATCAATCTCGTTTATGGCTACGGACATTTGGAAAGACCTCCCAGTTTGTTTAAAAAAATTAAGTGTGTTCACATTTCCTAAGAAAATTAAACGCTATCTGCTCTCTGAACAACAAATAAAATAAACTTTTGTTTTTACTGACGAAGCAACATACTTCATGTAAATAAATTCTTCCTTCTTTGAATTTCTTTTTATTTTCTTTTTCTTTTTTTATTTTACCTGCAACTTAGAACCTAAATTGTTCAAGGAGCTAACAAGAAAACCAACTGGTTCATTTAGTTTCCTAGCTTGCCCATTGTTTTTATTAAATTTAGATTATAATCATACTGTAAATTTACTAGATTGTAATAAAAAAAAATGTTTACACTGACAAAAGCATAATAAAGATTATTATTATTATTATTATTATTATTATTATTCAAAAGTAATTGCAAGGGCTGCATGTGATTGTTGTTCTATTGTCACTGTATTAAAATGAATCTGAATGTTGTCCCTTACTTTAAGTCCACTTTTCTTACATTTTTCAGTGTGTCGACTTGTAGGAAAAGGGTTGCCATTTGCCTAATTCCATATTAAAATAATTTAACATATCAATTTAAATGGCTTGGGAACCATTAATAGGTTTACTATCTGTTTGAAGTCCAGTTTTCAAACCTTCTTAACAGATCAATATACTATTAATGTCACTGTTCCTTAGGAATGCTACGTGACTGCAATATGCTCTAAAGAAATGAGCGAAATACTTAATAAACAAGACAACGACTCAAGATGGTGTTATTGAGGGGCACACTGCCTTGCAGTGGGTCAGTCAATGCGACTTCCGATTTACATGACAAAAACAACCTCACTTATCTCCCCAGCACTACGAGCTGAATGCTAGACAGCACGTGCTGGATTGGACAAGAGTATTGGTTAGCAGGCGATAAACAAAAGCAAAGACACGAACAAGCTTGGGGGAAGTCATTGCATAGACATACCACGCAGGAGTGACCATAGTTTATTAACAGCAAGGAATGCAAACAACCCATCTCCATATGGGAGGGTGGGAGGGAAAAAACGTTTGACAAATTGACAGCAACTACTGATTACTCTGCACAACAGAATGGCAAATTGAACCTTGCACCATTTTCTTGGGCTTTTATAGCCAGACAATGTCTGCTTACTTAGCCATAGATTAAGTTGTACTATACGGCAGCTTGGTTTTACACGTGCACTTATCAAGTTATGAATGGGGCCTTAATACTCTCGGCCAATGCAAATAACTGTTACAATATGCTAAGGACAACAAAGCCATAATGTTGTGAGCTAAGCTACAACGAAACTATTGATTTTACTGACCTTGGAAACATGACTACACAATAGCAACATTGATAACAATGTGCCATGAAAGGCACACTGAGAATGAGATCACAGGATCGAGTCACGTTCCATTAACAATATTTTACTGATCTGTTAGTAAAATTCAATTATACTGTTACAAGTTTATACAGATCTCAGGTCGCAGTTTTATTTCTTTTTTTTTTGTTGCCGTAGGGTGACAAGGTGATTAATTTTAGGGTGGAACATTGAACTTAAATGCAAGTAAGTTATTTTATTTACCCATATATCTCATATGAGCAATGGCTCACTTAAATGCAAATGTACTGTACAAAGTGAAATAAAAGTTACAATGTGATAAGTGGTATTTACATATAATGAGTAAGGCCTCCTTTACATGGAGGTAGGAAGATCCTAGCACTAGGAAGATCTTAAAAGGTGGATCATCCTAGAGCCATATGTTTTCTGCATTCAGTTTACATGCAAAGGGTTGTACTTGGCCCTAGCACTAGGATCTTCCTAGTGCTAGGATCATCCTACCTGAGAGGTAGGAAGATCCTAGCACTAGGAAGATCCTAGCACCATGTAAACTGCTTTCGCTAGGAAGATCCTAGTACACCAGGGACAAAAACAATAAACCAAACAAACATGGTGGTGGCTGGGCAATCAGCGGCTAAAGGAAGACAATTTTGCCGAAATTTCCAACCAAAATTTCTGCGTGTAAACCAAACGAAAAGTTGGTTCACCTTCTAGGATCTTCCTAGTGCAAGGATCTTCCTACTTCCATGTAAAGGAGGCCTAAGAAATAAGAAATAAAATAAAATAGAATAAAATGATAAAATTAAAATAATCAATAATATAATAAAAAGGAGAAAATATCATGTAATTAGACTGTCTATTTACAATTGCATTTGTTGTAAATTTCTAAATACAGAAAGGGATTCCGATGTCCTTATCTTGTCTGGTAAATTGTTCCATTGGTCCATCTACAATTAATTATTTGGATGACTTACTTTTTATCATATAATGAGACATTTATATTTCCCAAGCACAACTTGAGGAAGAGCCTGCAAGCAAAAAAAGACCAAAAGGTACAAGTACTTATTTCCAATATTATTATAAACCCATTTTATCTGAAATTAGTATAACCATGGATCATTAAAGAGAAGTTCTAACTTGTTTTACCCTTAAGGGCCTGCAGCCACTGCAACAATTTTTTGCTTGAATAATACCCCTACTATTGCCAATTCTCCCAGCAGCAAACAAGATCGTAAGTAAAGGTTACTGTGTGTGTTCATCTGATGATGGGGATTATTTTCATTATACTGAGGTTCGTTGAGAGTTGAGTGCTGTTCATTTTAACAGGGACTTTGTTACGATAGGGTTTGTTATCATGGGGTTCTATGGTGCTGCCCTAGCCTGATGATATTTGGAATAACACTTGTAGTCCCTCAGGGAGCACAAGTTCTCCATGAACTATCTGTACCACCCTGCCGTGTCTCCATTGCTAGAACCTGGCATTCTATCACTACAAATTGCCCTTTCACTGTACATTATTATTATTATTAGTAATGGTAATAGGACTGAGTGGAGTACAATGTGTAGTTCCAGAAAATATCCATACCCCCACCATGGAAGGTCAACGGAAATTCCGAGGGAGAGGGGGGGTTCAATGGTAGAAATTTCCGAGGGGTTTGGGGGTTGACACGACCTTGTTTTTTCCAGGGGGTAAATCGTTGAGAAAGAATCGCTTCACTGTACAGTGTGAATGTACACTTGAACTTGAGAAATGCAAGGAGGAATACTTACGTACACCTTTTTTAAATATGTAGATCTCGAGTCCACTTGAATGTTATATTTTAACATGATTGTCTTTTTCCCTTTTTCTACATTCAAGTTTGCATTTATTTTTTAAAGAACGATGGCCATTCTGGTTGAAGTGAAGAGAAACCGAAGAGAACTCAGAGCAAGTTGAGCAAGACAAAATGGCCGACTCTCATCCCCAGATCTCTGTCTTGGTGTCTTGTTCCAGTCCTCCACAAACAGCCAACACCCATACCAGGGCATCCAATGTCTGTTCGGTAGAGGCAGAAGGGTATTACTACACTTCTGGTAGAGGATAATAATGTTTTGGCTGGAAATTTAGCAATAAAGATAAAATGAATGCCTATTATTTTCGGAGGGACAAAACCGCCGTTAGAATTTTATCATTCCATGTTGTATTGTTTTATGGCGTTCTTGTTGGCGTCGCCATGGACTTTTTATGCAGGTTATCGAACTTCAGCTTAGCTTCCCAGTTAGTATGGACATTACATGTGCTTTTGACAATGATGGCACGTCTTCAATGATTATCTATTTAAAGAAAAGATGGTAGCTGACTTCTTTGGCTGCAAGACAAGTATCAGTGGTAAAAACTGAATTAGACGGAAGGAATAATTAATTACTTGGCATTTTCATCTTTTAGTTTCGTTGAACATTACACCAAGTTTATAGATAATTTGTAACACTTATCCTCTAGTGTACACGCTCATAAAAGGAGCTTTAACATTTTAAAATCAAAACCCACTTGAGATGTTGAGATATAAAAAGTTGTTTTGATCTTTGCTAAAATTGTCACATGTGTGAAAATATTTGCATACATGACAGGAACTTGCAATGACTGAGATATCGGTAACTTCTTCCTAACACTAAAAGAATTAACAACATTTCCTGTAAACTGCAACATATCCTCCAGTAAATTTATAACTAACAACATTCAAACAAAAAACATTTAGGCTTCCAAACAAAGAAGAATTCTAGCCAATTTTAATTAAGTTTTCATTTACCCAGGAAAAGCTGCGTGTTTTTATAGATATCCGATTCGGCTTGACTGGCAAAGGTCATGCACGCATTTCACGCTCTCCATGGTTCAAGCACTACAATTACAACCAGATTGATATATCCAATCACGTAACCGACTCAGTCATCCTTTTTCAACTAAGAAACAACTTAAAATTTACGAAGTGATATTTTTTTAAAATTTTGGACATTCCTGGGGGAGGGGGAGGAGGTATTTGATAAACTCCTGGAATGGAAATTCCCAGGAGGAGGGAGGGTGCAAAACAAAAACCTTCTGCAGTGGGGGTATGGATATTTTCTGGAACTACATAATTCGTAGCATGAGGTTGATTGGGAATTACGAGCACGATTACCCCTGAATTGTACGACATGAAGTCTAATTACCAATTAATTGTGTCAATAACAAAATGTGAGAAACTCTAGAGGTCAACTTTCTAAACTGTAAAACGTATTGTACAAAATAACCAACGGTTTGAATGCAAATTATCCAACACCGGAAATGGTTGCTATTTTACAAAGTGCGAAGATTGACAACTGACAAGACATGGCAGCTACTGCTCAATATACCCAAATAAGGTAACGTCCGATTTGGCCTGTCCAATTACAAGTGTTTGTAATCGGACAGCTCAAATCAGACAGTTTCGACCTGAAGCAGCCAATTAAGCCACAAATAAAGGCTGTTAAGAACCAATCATATTTGAGCATTTTGTTATTGACACATTAATGTTATTATTATTATTATTATTATTATTATATTACTATTAAATCATTATTATTGTTTCTGTTAGATTGGAGTAAGTTATTACTTTTGTCACACTTAATGCAAACTGTCCTAGTAAGGATAGTGTAAAATAGGTCTGTAGATTATATAGATACGATCTCACACTTCTACCAGGACTCCTTTAAAAAGTCAAATGGGAAGTTAATGCCCTGGAACCTCATAGAAAGGGGTGTTGTTCAGGAAAATCTTGTAGGTCTCTATTACCTGAAGCCAAATTGAAGTTAAAATGCCTTACCCTGCTTGTGAAGGAAAACTAATTTCAAAAGTCTTAATCTTTCTTTCCAGTTCAGAGATCTTCAATTGAAGTTTGCGACTGTGATCTTTCTGTTCATCAGTCAATGTTCCAGTCATAATTCTATAAACAAACCGAAAAATGATTAAACTTTCAGACACAGGAATTTCAAAGACATGAGACAAGAAAAAGCCATGTACACTGTAGATGGTTACAAGTCATTTATCTTATAAGTTGGATATAACAGTTTAAAAGCAACTGCTGCAAAATATGGCTCACCCTTCTAAAATAGTAGTCCTTGCATCTATATTAAAGTTTTTGAGTGTAACATTTTGTAAAATGTAATGCAGTTAGGCCTGTGTTTGTACTTCAAAGTGGAGTCATTTGTAGTAAGTATAGAACTCAGTAGATTTTTTTATCCTTTTTTTTTTTATTACAGACAATTTTTAAATTAAAGATCGCCTTCACAAACCTCCCTTGAAAAAACATCACTTCGAATAAAACAATGTTCCAGCCAGGTTTTTGTTAGATGTGGCAGCTAGAAACATACCGTTGAAGTGATGCCCGGAAATCTTTGAGTTTTCTTTTCTGTTGGTTCACAGCAGAGAGGCAGGATTTTTGACTGGCATGAAACTCATCCATTTTCTGTTGATAGTCTTGGAACTTTGTTTGCTAGACAACAAGAGAAAAGAAACAAATTCTTACTAATTTTTGATGATCAATGATAGCTATCGACATTGTCACTAAATTTGTTATCTGATTACCCATTTCTTATTAATTTTGCAATTTCAAAAACAAAAGTCATGAAGTTTAACCCATTGGCACCCGTGCCGGCCAAAACCGGCCGTAAAAAACTCCCATGCTTCAAAACATTGCAACTCTCTCAATCGCACGAATATTGCCTTAACTGTTAGTTGTGAGCAATGGAATGCCCTTTAAATTTGGATATCCAATAAATGCAAGAAACGTAGCGATTTTTACCAAATATGGCCTTTTGAGTTTGGACAAGAACGAAACTGGCCGTTTTTAACGTCAAAGAGAAACAACAAAAATGCCCCTTTTTGCCTTCATGTTTTTTAGGGAAATCATCGTCCAAAAACCAAAATTCAACCATCATAACGAAATTCAGTCCTTTTTCTAGCTTAGAAATGACTTTTTTTGTTCATATTCTTCTCCCGAGCGTAGATACAGCCTTTTGTTCCAGTGCATTCGGGCCTTCCCGACATTTTCAACATCTTGAGCGCATTGCATGCTGGGAACTAACGAGAATTTTTGACAGCGCCCGTTCCTTCCCCCAATTCTTTCACACAGCCACTCCGACCTACCGCCAAAATTTCCTGTTCGTGGTCATCTTCAGTACACAGAAATTCCAAAATATGTGGCGGTAGGTCGAGAAATTCATCAATAGTCGAGTCCCAAAGGTACTAAGTGTTCGACCGGCCAAATTCCCAGTTCGTCGAGTAACAAGCCAAATTCAACAACAAAGTACATCACCTTGCTCAATTCTTTGAGAAAGTGGACGCTTAGCTACCGTCACGCTTAATGATGCTCATCAGGCAGCCGCTAAAGATGAAAAATGGCTGTAAATCTAGCAGAAATCGCAAGCAAACAGAACTTGGGCCATTGTTGTCGCTTCACGGATAAAAAATAGCTACGTCAAAATGACGTTTTCAGAAACCTTGAGCCTCCAGTGGCTTAGGACAGCACCACTTTTCCCTGGTAGTTCAAATAAAGAGTCACGAATTGCTATTCATCGTTTATAGGTGGAAAATCACTCCGAAAATGTAAAAACCTGCGGTAGTCAATGGGTTAATACCCATAAAAAAATAGACCATGCAGAAATTAAAAATCAAAAAATTTAATACAACAACAAAACAATACAAAATCTTCAGTCCCTGTATTAAGGATGTTTGCGCTAATTGTTTATGCGTATCTAAACTGCTCAGGTATTGCAACATTATGTCAATGATGCATTGGTCATGATTTACTTGTCCTCAACTAAACATGGCATCGTAAACTTCACACCAATTTTACTCGTTTAGATTGTCGGTGACCCCTACCTTTTTTTACATGAATCATTTACTCTACTTATTCTCTATCAAAACTGATGAAATGAAAAAAATCTCCCTGTAAGAAGTTACATTTTTTTAAAATTTTCTTCCGTCGTGCCTTCAAATTCAGAAGTGGTTAAAATGGAAGTGTTTATGAGGATGCTCATTGAGGATTAGATTCAATGTTTATGACATCCCTAATGGTGTGAAATTATTTAAAATATCCACTCCTTAAGACCTATGCAAAGATATCTTCACCTAACCAGTTAAAGGCCCATTATCACCCTTGATCCAACACGGTTGTTTGTTTTTGTTTTGAAATCACCATTGTTAAATGATGCCTCTAATTGGTCAATTATTTTTATCATGCTTTCGATCTGGTTCATGATGCTTAGTTGTCACTTGTCCCCAGTTTTGCAAAGCAAATAGCTACAAATTCAACTTGTATATTTCTTCATATTATTCTTCATTGCAACCATGAACAATCCATTCACAGGTTTAAAATCAAAACAGCAAAGTACTGAATGATCCATTGGTTTCAAATTTGCAGTAAGAAAAATACTCATACGTTCTCATTATTATCCTGTCCTAATTTGCTTTACATCATGTTCAAAATACAGTCGACCATGCGGCTAGACAAAAGGAGGAAAAGGTTCAACTCTGCATTAAAACACGGATGGAAACAAAAGCGGTGTAGTCCTCATCGATTACTGAGATCTCGGCGAGAAAAAGAAATTAATTATATATATATATATATCACATTTATATTGCGCATTTTCTATGCAATATTCAAATGCACATTACAACACTGGCCGGGGGACTTTGCCAGACTGCTTATAACACAGTTTACAATTAATGAAGATGAGTTATGAGTGCCCCCGTAATGTAAATATCAGATTAAGACAGACACTAGGGATGGTCACTGCCAGAGTTTTGTTGTGTCCCTAGTGGTTCTTTTACGTCCCACAGAATCAGAGAATTATGAAGAGTTGTGAGACGGGGCCTACGGTTTATCGTCCTTATCCGAGAAGACTAGAAAGTCTAACCGTTTGTAGATGTCATTACAAAGGCAGCACTTTCTCCTCAATTATTTAAAGACCCTGAGTGTTGGTCCGGCCGGGGTTCGAACCCACGACCTCCCGCACGGTAGTCCGGTGCTCTACCACTGAGCTAACCGGTCGGCGGTTTTCACGCAGTTCAGGCAAGCTGGTCGAACATAAGGCTAGAATGTCCGATGGAGCATTAAAATAGCAGTCAATAAAGAGACTTAGCGACAATTCGGATTAAAAACACTGAAGAGTTGGCCAAAGCTGCAGAACCCATTACACTAACTGAACTTGAGGTAAAACATCAAACATGCAGAAAACATACAGTTTTCTTATCATTAATTTTTATTCAAGTACAGTACATTCAGATCTATTTGCAACTGACTGGGATCTCTTACAATGTTCATCAACATCATAAGGAAAGAAATTTGGGTCTGTAAAAAAGACCATGAGGAAACAAGGTTATGTGTGGAGAATGGTAGACTATGAGAAGTTAACACCACCATGTTTGAAGAGAAACCAGAGAATTTTTAGGGTTTGGATAGGAAATCAAGACTACAAAATGGTTGTATCCTAAAATGAGGCTAGACTCTTGTCTTTAGAGAGAACAGCGTTCACCACCAGTCGGGGCAAAAGTACAGCCCACATTCCACAGGTCACAGGTACAGGTCGCTGTTTTATTGATTAGTAACTAAGCCAAACAGTTTCTCCTCAATATAAAACAAAAATTTGGATAGTGATTAGGGCTAGGAGACACTTTTGGGCTTCTTTATTTATCTGTAGCACGATGACCTGTATATTGACCTGAATGCAAATAGGAAAACAGATTGCCTTTGTCTCCAAAAACAGTTAACCATGTACTCTTTCCAACTAAAATCAATTCATAGTCTTGCTCATACGGTAATCTATTGAACAGTAATCATCCGAAACAAGAATGGGCACTTATAAACTACCTTTAGCTAATGTGTTTAGGCACGCTTCAGTAGAGCAAAAATAACAGCTACCAACCAGTCACGACATTGATCTCTTGAGCTATGGCTACATTAGATGAATAGTAACATAAAAACCTTGAACTTCTGCGCGTCTTCCTCCAAGACGTTCCATTCTTCCTCCCATTCTTGCAGACTCGAAATCTCGGCAATGGCCGCCATGTTGGCGAATCGGCAAACTTGCTACGAAGCGGCTACCAGTCTTTCCTTGAACTGCTTAGATAGAACGGTGGAATGGTGGAACGCTGGAACGGTGGAATAGCGAAACGCCGGAACGGTGGAAAATCACCCAAATCCTAAAAGCAGGAACGGCGGAAAATATCCCCAAATCCTAAAGCTCGGAATGACGGAAAATACCCAAAAATCCTAAAACCAGGAATGGCGGAAAATGCCCCCAAATCCTAAAAGACGGAACTACGGAAATATATATGGGTTATTGGCCAAGCTTGTTCGGTCAAGATGGCGGGATATTGGCCAAGTTCTTTTTTTGCTAGCCTCCTTCGCAGACGTTTTTGGGCTCGTCACGCGTTCCTTTCCCAGGAACGCGTGACGAGCCCAAAGACGTCTGCGAAGGAGGCTATTTTTTTGCGTGTTTATGGACCGAGACGAAGTCGAGGTCCATAAACACGCAAAAAAAAGAACGAGGCCATCTTGACCGAACAAGCTTGGTCAATAAAGGATTTATTATATGGCTCAAAGGACGCTATTAAAAGACAGTAAAACGCGGGACGAACGGGCTATCCCGAGTGGTGAAGATGGCTCCATATTGACCTCGCGAGTAGCCAATCAGAGCAGGCGAATTGATTCATCTTGACCGCTGAAAAATCAGTCATACAATAAAACTAAATAAATGGAATATAAGTTCAAGCTTTGGGAAAACTAGCAGTCTGAAATATTTGTGAGGTTGTGTCACCGAGATAGGTGACTTCCCATCGGTTTTCGTGTCACAGAATTATCCCGACAAAGGATAAAAACAGCCAAATATATAAAGTCTTAAGTGTGTATTCTACAAAATATACATTTCCTTGCGTACACTTCCACGGAGATTAAAATGATATGGTATACAAAAACACGTTATGGAACAAGTCAACCACGCAACAGAAATGACAGCTTTCGAACACATGCCGCGCCGCCACATGCAGATAAAATTTCAGTGCGGCGGAAAATCGCCCCAAATTCCAAAAGCCGGAATGGCGGAAAATCAACCCAAATCCTAAAATCCGGAAGGAATAAAACAAGGAAGCGAAAAACGCGAAACGTTTGTTGTTGTAGTTGTTGCAGAGATACTCAGCTGATGAGCACTGATTCTCGTTTGGAATCCACCGCATAATACAGTGTAACCCCCAGTAAAAAATGAGACTAAAAGTGACCGAAAATGAGATTAAGACCTTCAGTCCCTACCCCTTTTTTTGTGTTCGCCAATAAAGGTTTCCCAAATAATATAACTTCCCAGGAAATCAAATTAAGTACTCAAAAAAATCATCTTTCAGTTTGTTAGAGGTAACTCGGAAGAGGACGTATCTAGCCGACCACGTTTTTTTTTTTCATCCATTGCCAGAGCAATCAACCACACTAGAAGAAATTGGTGGGCACTTATCGTTTTTACATTTGCATGGACAGGGCTTCCTGAAAGCGCAAAAATTACTTCCCACCAAAAAAAACCAGCCTTGCCCAAGGGCACAAAACTAACTAATTTGCCACACTGAAATTTCATCTGCATGTGGCGGCGCGCGGCATGTGTTCGAAAGCTGTCATTTCTGTTGCGTGGTTGACTTGTTCCATAAAGTGTTTTTGTGTACCATATCATTCTAATCTCCGTGGAAATGTACGCAAGGAAATGTATATTTTGTATAATACACACTTTAGACTTTATGTATTTGGCTGTTTTTATCCTTTGCCGGGATAATTCTGTGACACGAACACCGATGGGAAGTCATCTATCTCGGTGACTCAGCCTCACTAATATTTCAGATTACTAGTTTTCCCAAACCTTGTATTTCTTTATATTCCATTTATTTAGTTATCTTATCAGTAGTTCCGTCTTTTAGAATTTGGGGGCATTTTCCGTCATTCCGGGTTTTAGGATTTTGGGGTATTTTCCATCATTCCGGGCTTTAGGATTTTGGGGGTATTTTCCGTCGTTCTGGCTTGTAGGATTTGGGGTGATTTTCCACCGTTCCGGCTTTTAGGGTCGCCCGATTGGGAAGAGTGTTGCCTCTTGACAAAATGGCGGCCAATTATTATTCTTTTGTTTACATGCTAATTAGCCTTCTTTGACTCATTTTCACTTCAAAATTCTTTTGTATTTTATACATGTTGAAGAGGGCTAATTAACATGGAAACAAAAGAATAATAAATTGGCAACGCATTTACTCGATAAGCGCCGCGCCGTTTATTAAATTTTTCGCAACTCACCAGGTAAATGTTAACAGTAAAACAGAATCATGTACAAAATGTCATTCACTCGTTTTGGTGCGAGAAATGGGTTGCACTGTGCACTGGCTTGCTTTGTCATTGTCCCCTTCCTGATGCGAGTCCAAGAGTCGCATCGTCGGATAAGCCTCCTCGGCATCAGCTAAGGGTATGATACGTGCATTCGAAGGGTTTTGTTCCTGGTTGACTCAAGATGGACAACTGCACTGCAGCATTGCTCGTCCGCTGCTGCGAGACTATCCTTCTTTGAAGCGGTGAACTGCATCGTCATTTGCCCCGTCCACGAGCCTACTTGGAAATAACAAGAAGACTACCTGTTTTAGATATATGAAAGGAATACCATTTGTCAATGGAAGGTAAACGAAAGGGGTACCTTTTCTGTCAAAAATGGTATATAAAAGAGTAAGGGGTCGGACCGCGAGCGAAGCCTCCCCGTATTAAATTTTTTTAGTACTCTCGTTTCCCCTCCCTTTCTCATTTATTAACGACGGTTAGATGTGTACTGACCTGTATACACGTACCAAAACTACAGACAAACACCAACACTCACTCTATTCATCTTGCCATCCCCTACACACAGAAGATGCCAATGCTTTCACTCTGGCACTCCGACAGTTTACGACGTGCTTGTTCTACTAAAGAAACGTTTAATACTAGCGTTGCTCAACTTACTACATACCTCCATCTTTGTTGCCTATCAATCAAACCTTTATTAAAATTGTGGTTACATGTTAAAATCAGAAACAGACCTTCAGCTATCCTATATATTGACATATTCCAAGTTCCTATTTACAGTTGATAAAAGTGTTCATATTTTTAAGACATATCACTGAGTTTATTGGAGTAAAGAAACAGGCGAAGAATTCAGTTAGAGAGAATTATTTCAGTTTCTGCGCAGGTTTGAAAGCTTTCTGCCCGCTGTAGTTTGGAGACGCCTCAACCGGTTTGAGAGCCAACACGTACGGGCGTACAACACCAGCGTTTTTCTGGAAAATTAGACGCACGCTAAGATCAGTTATCGGGCTGTCCGCTATTTCTATTGATGTAATAAAATTCCTTTCATTTAACAACTAACTAGGTCGGTCACTCAGTTTTGTTATCTAGCAGATTCAGTTTTGAAGTAGACTTAAGTCCATACCGGGGGGCGTGGGGAGGGGGGATACTCCATTACATGGGCAATATAGGTATGTGCGGCCCTAAAGGGTATGGTTTTTTAGCCGTTTTGGTCTGAAATAGGGTATCGATTTTGACCATTTTGGTCTGAAATAGGATATGATTTGTGCACTCCAGCCTTGAATTTGATGTTTTTTTTTTCGAAAAAGCTACTTCTTCATCATTAGGCGATAAGACCACCAACAAAAGCCCTTCTTTTTGTCTTTTAGTTGTGTTTACGCCAATCGTGGACGTGAAATAGGTCTGAAATAGGGTATCTAATCTTTGGTCAGGTCTGAAATAGGGTAGGGAAAATCGCAGATTTTGGTCTGAAATAGGGTAAGGGTTTTAGGAAGCAGGCCGCACACCCCCACCCAATTTTTCTGGGAGTACCCCCCCCCCCCGGGGAGTTCATACTATGATTGTCAAATCGCCAGAGTTCCGAGGAGTTGCTTAACAGTAACGTTTTCTCTGTAATTAACCCCCTTTTCCCTCAGCCATCCGCTTCAATTAAAACTAATCAGTAAATAAACCCCTTTCGGCGGCTGGTATGTCGGAGGATAATGCCCACGGCTGACAGATTGTCCAAAAACTGATTAGTTCGCTTCGAGGGCAACCGACTGAAAACTTTTGAGGACAATCTATCAGCTAAGGACATTATCCTTCGATATACGAGCAAACCAGAAAGGGTTTAAATATTTTATAACCCTCCGATTAATTTTCGTATCGCGTATACACAGTTGAAAGTTGAAAATGTTGAAAACAAGTGATCTGACGACGACTGTAAGTGACGTAAACAACTGCATTGATTGGTTGAGTTTATTTTATTTTATCCTTTTATGCGACCAAAAAATCGAAGGACGAATATCTACGGGGGCGGGGTATAATGACTGATACCGTACTTCGATTTGCACCACGTGATCCAGTAATCGGTGTGTTATATTAAAGCATTCATATACTTTGATTGTAACTTTCAATACAGTTGAAAGGTAACTTGTAACTTTCTACGGTTGTTACAAATGGAAAGCGCCCTACAGTGCTGGATATACTGAAATGCACTTTTCATTTGTGAACTGCCCTTCTTACGCTTCCCATCAGGTATTTAAAATATGTAGTGCAACGTAAGGTGCGAAAAATTCTTCACCGCTGAGGCCTTAAACCGCGGCCTGAAATGGCCTACTAGTCACGGCAGAAGATTGCATTATAATTCAACTAGAGAAGTTAGATCCGAGCTAATAGCTACCGGTATTGATTATTCAACATATATTAACACTTTTCAAATACGGTCATGTTGCATTCGATATACGTCGGGGGCACTCGGCAGATACCCTGCGATATACGTATTTTCGTCCTTTGGGGAGAAAATTGGTGGTTCTTCCATCTTTTTTTTCTGTAATAAACTGAGTAAATTGCGCTTTGCTGTCAGTGTGTTGAATAATAAAACAATTATCCCGCTCAATCTTGCGAAATATCCCCTGATTTTAGCCAAAAGCTCCGCCTACGGCATCGTCTGCTAAGTGTCAGGCGATATTCTGAGCGATTTCGCAGGATAATTGTTAAATAGACCACTGAGAAAAGAAGCCATCTTGGAGGTTCGGCTGGGCAAACAATCTCAGGAGGCTGGAAGAGTTGGGAAGAGTCAGTACTGGAACTAAACTGTTCCAGCAACGCTCTGACATACTTGATGCCCGGTTCCTATTGATTTCTGACGCGAACGTTTCACAGTCATCCTGTCGATTAAGAAAACGAAAATGAAAGTTAGTTTTTTAAGCTATCCCTTCTTTGAACATACAAGACCAACACTCTCTTCTCGTGGAAGCCGAAGAGTCATTGAATATCTTCAAAAAGTGACCACCGAATGCGAACAAACCGTGCAGAGAGACAAGGTATAAAGCGATCATTTCAGTGGTGATTTTTGATGCGATTACAAGGTCAATTTCAAATCTCCTCTATAAACTAGATTCAGTTTCTGTCGCAAGCCAACAGCGGTTTGATTGAGTTTTTGCAAAGTTTTGCAGCACAATGCGGGGCCAGTAGTACTTGTTTTCAAATAAACGTTGCTTGGAAACGTTTCCTTTTTCACACAAAAAATTCGCGAAATGATCAAATCGATGGTTTCTTACTGGGAACAGAGGGGAAACTTGAATCTCACCCGGTAGACCCTGGTCTTCCTTTCAGAAAAACGTGCCAATAGTTTCAACAAGAACTCGAACAAGGTGATTATATTCTAATTCGCTACCTCGTCTCAAACGAATATAAAACATTTATCATGTAATAAGCAACCATAGTTGGGACGTGTCAACACGAGCTTTGTGCGACCTCTTTATTACGTCTTACAAGCTAAGCTTAATTACAGAAACTCTGAAAGGCTCAAAGTGCAACAAGAAAACAACTAATAATATAATAAAAGAAATGAAAATTTGGTTTGTCAACGGAGTTGATAATGTAAATTGACCACCGTACGGGGATTAAAAAACGGCTGACGTTTCGAGCGTTAGCCCTTCGTCAGCGCGAAGGGCTAACGCTTGAAACGTCAGCTTTTTGAATCCCCCGTACGGTGGTCAATTTACATTATCAACTCCGTTGACAAACCAAATTTTCGTGATTTACTCCTCCACTGATGCAGCACCACAGTTCCTTTAGAAACTAACCCCCTTTGAATACACGCACTGACTCTTATGTATACTCTTTATGCATATGAAAAACTGACAGTCCTCCTTCATTGGGTATTTAATTTTGAGGGCGCAGAGACGTTCGTATGACGCGAATGAATATGAATTAAAGCAACGCAGTATATATACCAGCGCTCCGCTAATGAAGCAATTGCACAACATACCATACCAGACAATGGGTTACGTAACCCATGACTAACACATTTACCTTTCTGGACAGCTCAGACGTTAGACAAGCCTGCAGATCTGGCGGTTTTCCTGCGGGGTTTCGTGTACCCGATTGAATATGTGTACATCTTTATGGCCCGTTGCCGGGTCTGTTGGCCACCAGCTATGTGAACCTGCATTCATCACTGTACATTAGGGTCGGCTACACCATGAAACACTGCTGCGGACACATTGTGTTTTAAATATGGGCTGAGTCTGGAAAACGTTTAAAAGCGGAAAACCTGCGACAAGCATGCAAAAAATGTATTTAACTTCATTGAAGCGTTTTCTCTGTCCAAGAATGGAGGGTTCTCACCCGCATGTTTTCAGCTCGGTAGCTTGCTTTGTTTTGAAAATAGAGCAGTTTGAATTTGTTTTTTTGAGTTTTTCACAGTGTGACATAAAGATGTCTGCTCACAAGCATGTCACTTACATGAAAAGATCGATTCACCGTGTGTTTTTGAGGTTTGAAAAGCCAACATGGTAAGAGAAGCGTCTATGTGAGGGTTTTAAAGCTCAACAGAGAGAACAAAGCCTTTGAGATAGCTCAAGTAAGAAACATATTCCGGCCGCTATCTCGGTGTTCCTCAGTGGTACGCCAAGATGGCGTTTCCATACAAAACACTATAATTTTAAGGGGTACATTTTACCGAATAACTCGAGTAAGGGATATTGCATGGCCCAGAGACTTTGGAATGTTGTTTATTTATTACTTTCCTATAATATCACAAGTTCTTGACTTTATCTATTGAATGGTTGATAATTTTATCTTTTTTACTTGCGTGACTGAAAACGCTCTATAAAAGTTTACAGAAATACTTTTGTCTCGTGGCACAACGCGTAAAACCTTTTGCTTTCACAGCAACAACTTAACCCCACAACAGCGTTTCCTCTCCCTTCTCTTTTGAACTATGTTCCTTAGTTTTGCGTTATTATTGATGCAACTCGCACTTACGAAAATACTGAACTCCTGCCTTCGCTTGATCCAGGGTTTGAAGGAAGAGAACAAAGTTAGCTCGTCAAACTCAAGTCAATAACAATATAATCGAACTTACCGAATGTTTGTCGATTCCAGAGTGATGCCGGGTTTTCATCTGAAATAGCCAAGCAACGGCAATATTTTAAATGATGAAACTCATCCAATAACTTGTAAAAGAAAAGCAGCGGGACAGCGTGAAATTCGTGTTACGTTTTTTGTTTTCTGATCAGGCGTGTGTTTCTCAAGTCGGTTTTAAATCGACTGGTACCGGCTTTTTGCGCAAACTAGCCCAATGTATTTCTCAATTTTGTACCGAACTTTCCCGAAAGATTATTTAAAATATTGGAAATTGAATTTCCGATGACGAACCTAGTGCACGTAAAATAGTTTTTCGGGCCCGAAACGTATTCGGGAGTTTCGACAAACGCGCTCCAGTTTTTCATACACTTGTCTACGAGGTGTTCAGTGGTAAAATTTTCCCCATTCAGTCAGGTAAACTTTATCCGTAGCCCCAGGGAAAAGGCCAGAGGCACTCACGTTTTACTGACTGCAAAACGGAGGTGGAGGAGAACAAGTTTGATGTACTTAACTGGTACCCGGAGCAGTGAAGAGGATAAAATAAAAGGAAATAAAAGCATCAAGCTGGGGGGAAGGGTGATAGCTATTTCCTCAGAGCCAATGCAGGATATTAAAATATCCAAAGGGATATAGTCGTCAAAGAAAAATATTCTTTTTTCTGCTGTCCTTTCACGGTTTCACTTTTCTGGCCCAAAATTTTGTGCCTCATTGTACATCCGTAGTTGCGACTAGAAACCTGTTACAGGGGATCAGTCAAGCGCAAAGTATGATCTGCGCTTCGAAGCACCGGCCCCAGATTTCCGTACCAAGGTAGCACAAGTGGTTGATTCGGGCAAAGTCTGGTTAAAACTGCAGAAAGGTTAATAACAAAAACGGAATCCAATGAAAGGGCGTTAAGAGTAAGAAACTCAATCTCTTTCGTACTAACTTCGCTGGTAAACAGATTCTCCCAACCGAATATTAAGGGCGCCTCCGGCGAAAAAAGAAAAGATATAGCAAAAGCCAATAACCGCAGGTTTTAAAAGCTCGCAGGATCAATTATTGGAGTTAATTAAGAAATATACCACAAGTTTCTGTGGTTTATAGGTTGATAAACCACGCGGGATGTTGGAAAAACACTCGAAGAATTCGTAAATCACGAGCCGCAGGCGAGTGATTTACGGATTCTTCGATTGTTCTTCCAACATCCCAAGTGGTATATCAGCCTATAAATCATAGAAACTTGTGGTATATTGCTTTTATATAATAATCCAGAAGACGCGCGAAATTTCCACGAGGTTACTGGCACAATAAACCATAGCTGATTGACCAATCAGAGCGCGCGCATTGATTTGGTTATTATATAAAAGTTTTATCACAGATGTTATTAACAAAAGTCTGGATTTACATTTACGAGAAAGTGTTCTTGAAATATCGAGATAACTGATTAGGCTTCTTGAACCCCAAAGAGTTTTGATTTTAGCAGTTTTTATTGTGGACCACTCATATTTAATTGATTCGCTTTTGCTGCGGAGAAACTGTTCTGTTTTTCTTGACGTTTTTGGAATATGAGCGAACGTTTTGTGACATTCTTTAATGGAATCCAAACAGTTGTTGAAAATAATTAAGATCGAATAACAATTTCCTCACCTGAAGAGTCGCTAATGGAAGAAGCTTATTGTAGAGCGATCGTATTACTCCGCTAAAACAGTTTTGCCATCTTTTATGCCAAGGGCAAAAGGCACGTGAATTAATTTTATCCCGCTCAATCTTGCGGAATATCCCCTGATTCTAGCCAACAGCTCCGCCTACGGCATCGTCGGCTAAGTGTCAGGCGATATTCTGAGCGTTTTCGCGGGATTATTGTTGAATAGACCACTGAGAAAAGAAGCCATCTTGGAGGTTCGGCTGGGCAAACAATCTCAGGTGGCTGGAAGAGTTGGGAAGAATCAGTACTGGAAATAAACTGTTCCAGCAACACTCTGACATACTTGATGCCCGGTTCCTATTGATTTCTGACGCGAACGTTTCACAGTCATCCTGTCGATTAAGAAAACGAAAATGAAAGTTAGTTTTTGGGAATTTAGTTTTTAAGCTATCTCTTCTTTGAACATACAAGACCAACACTATCTTCTCGTGGAAGCCGAAGAGTCATTGAATATCTTCAAAAACTGGCCACCGAATGCGAACAAACCGTGCGGAGAGACAAGGTATAAGGCGATCATTTCAGTGGTGATTTTTGATGCGATTACAAGGTCAATTTCAAATCTCCTCTATAAACTAGATTCAGTTTCTGTCGCAAGCCAACAGCAGTTTGATTGCGTTTTTGCAAAGTTTTGCAGGACAGTGCGGGGCCAGTAGTACTTGTTTTCAAATAAACGTTGCTTGGAAACGTTTTATTTTTCACACCAAAAATTCGCGAAATGATTAAATCGATGGTTTCTTACTGGGAACAGAGGGGTAACTTGAATCTCAGCCGGTAGATAAAACGTAGACCCTGGTCTTCCTTTCAGAAAACGTACCAATAGTTTGAACAAGAACTCGAACACGGTGATTATATTCTAATTCGCTACCCCTCTCAAACGAATATAAAACATTTATCATGTAATAAGCAACCATAGTTGGGACGTGTCAACACGAGCTTTGTGCGACCTCTTTATTACGTCTTACAAGCTAAGCTTAATTACAGAAACTCTGAAAGGCTCAAAGTACAACAAGAAAACAACTAATAATATAATAAAAGAAATGAAAATTTGGTTTGTCAACGGGGTTGATAATGTAAATTGACCACCGTACGGGGGATTAAAAAACGGCTGACGTTTCGAGCGTTAGCTCTTCGTCAGCGCGAAGGGCTAACGCTTGAAACGTCAGCTTTTTGAATCCCCCGTACGGTGGTCAATTTACATTATCAACTCCGTTGACAAACCAAATTTTCGTGATTTACTCCTCCACCGATGCAGCACCACAGTTTCTTTAGAAACTAACCCCCTTTGAATACACGCACTGACTCTTATGTATACTCTTTATGAATATGAAAAACTGACAGTCCTCCTTCATTGGGTATTTAATTTTGAGGGCGCAGAGACGTTCGTATGACGCGAATGAATATGAATTAAAGCAACGCAGTATATATACCAGCGCTCCGCTAATGAAGCAATTGCACAACATACTATACCAGACAATGGGTTACGTAACCCATGATTAACACATTTACCTTTCTGGACAGCTCAGACGTTAGACTAGCCTGCAGATCTGGCGGTTTTCCTGCGGGGTTTCGTGTACCCGATTTGAATATGTGTACATCTTCATGGCCCGTTGCCGGGTCTGTTGGTCACCAGCTATGTGAACCTGCATTCATCACTGTACATTAGGGTCGGCTACACCATGAAACACTGCTGCGGACACATTGTGTTTTAAATATGGGCTGAGTCTGGAAACCTTTGAAAGCGAAAACCTGCGACAAGCAAGCAAAAAATGTATTTAACCTCATTGAAGCGTTTTCTCTGTCCAAGAAATGAGGGTTTTCACCTCGGCATGTTTTCAGTTCGGTAGCTTGCTATGTTGTGAAAATGGAGCAGTTTGAATTTTTTTTTTGAGTTTTTTACAGTGTGACATAAAGATGTCTGCTCACAAGCATGTCACTTACATGAAAAGATCGATTCACCGTGTGTTTTTGAGGTTTGAAAAGCCAACATGGTAAGAGAAGCGTCTATGTGAGGGTTTTAAAGCTCAACAGAGAGAACAAAGCCTTTGAGATAGCTCAAGTAAGAAACATATTCCGGCCGCTATCTCGGTGTTCCTCAGTGGTACGCCAAGATGGCGTTTCCATACAAAACACTATAATTTTGAGTGGTACATTTTGCCGAATAACTCGAGTAGGGGCCGATATCGTACGGCACTGAGACTTTGGCATGTTGTTTATTTATTACTCTTCTATAATATCACAAGTTCTTGACTTTATCTATTGAATGGTTGATAATTTTATCTTTTTTACTTGCGTGACTGAAAACGCTCTATAAAAGTTTGCAGAAATACTTTTGTCTCGTGGCACAACGCGTTTCCTCTCCCTTCTCTTTTGAACTATGTTCCTTAGTTTTGCGTTATTATTGATGCAACTCGCACTTACGAAAATACTGAACTCCTGCCTTCGCTTGATCCAGGGTTTGAAGGAAGAGAACAAAGTTAGCTCGTCAAACTCAAGTCAATAACAGTATTATGGAACTTACCGAATGTTTGTCGATTCCAGAGTGATGCCGGGTTTTCATCTGAAATAGCCAGGCAACGGCAATATTTTAAATGATGAAACTCATCCAATAACTTGTAAAAGAAAAGCAGCGGGACAGCGTGAAATTCGTGTTACGTTTTTTGTTTTCTGATCAGGCGTGTGTTTCTCAAGTCGGTTTTAAATCGACTGGTACCGGCTTTTTGCGCAAACTAGCCCAATGTATTTCTCAATTTTGTACCGAACTTTCCTGAAAGATTATTTAAAATATTGGAAATTGAATTTCCGATGACGAACCTAGTGCACGTAAAATAGTTTTTCAGGCCCGAAACGTATTCGGGAGTTTCGACAAACGCGCTCCAGTTTTTCATACACTTGTCTACGAGGTGTTCAGTGGTAAAATTTTCCCCATTCAGTCAGGTAAACTTTATCCGTAGCCCCAGGGAAAAGGCCAGAGGCACTCACGTTTTACTGAATGCAAAACGGAGGTGGAGGAGAACAAGTTTGATGTACTTAACTGGTACCCGGAGCAGTGAAGAGGATAAAATAAAAGGAAATAAAAGCATCAAGCTGGGGGGAAGGGTGATAGCTATTTCCTCAGAGCCAATGCAGGATATTAAAATATCCAAAGGGATATAGTCGTCAAAGAAAAATATTCTTTTTTCTGCTGTCCTTTCACGGTTTCACTTTTCTGGCCCAAAATTTTGTGCCTCGTTGTACATCCGTAGTTGCGACTAGAAACCTGTTACAGGGAATCAGCCAAGCGCAAAGTCTGATCTGCGCTTCGAAGCACCGGCCCCAGATTTCCGTACCAAGGTAGCACAAGTGGTTGATTCGGGCAAAGTCTGGTTAAAACTGCAGAAAGGTTAATAACAAAAACGGAATCCAATGAAAGGGCGTTAAGAGTAAGAAACTCAATCTCTTTCGTACTAACTTCGCTGGTAAACAGATTCTCCCAACCGAATATTTAGGGCGCCTCCGGCGAAAAAAGAAAAGATATAGCAAAAGCCAATAGCCGCAGGTTTTAAAAGTTCGCAGGATCAATTATTGGAGTTAATTAAGCAATATACCACAAGTTTCTGTGGTTTATAGGTTGATAAGCCACGCGGGATGTTGGAAAAACACTCGAAGAATTCGTAAATCACGAGCCGCAGGCGAGTGATTTACGGATTCTTCGAGTGTTCTTCCAACATCCCAAGTGGTTTAGCAGCCTATAAATCATAGAAACTTGTGGTATATTGCTTTTATATAATAATCCAGAAGACGCGCGAAATTTCCATGAGGTTACTGGCACAATAAACCATAGCTGATTGACCAATCAGAGCGCGCGCATTGATTTGGTTATTATATAAAAAGTTTTATCACAGATGTTATTAACAACAGTCTGGATTTACATTTACGAGAAAGTGTTCTTGAAATATCGAGATAACTGATTAGGCTTCTTGAACCCCAAAGAGTTTTGATTTTAGCAGTTTTTATTGTCGACCACTCATATTTAATTGATTCGCTTTTGCTGCGGAGAAACTGTTCTGTTTTTCTTGACGTTTTTGGAATATGAGCGAACGTTTTGTGACATTCTTTAATGGAATCAAAACAGTTGTTGAAAATAATTAAGATCGAATAACAATTTCCTCACCTGAAGAGTCGCTAATGGAAGCAGCTTATTGTAGAGCGATCGTATTACTCCGCTAAAACAGTTTTGCCATCTTTTATGCCAAGGGCAAAAGGCACGTGAATTAATTTTATCCCGCTCAATCTTGCGGAATATGCCCTGATTTTAGCCAACAGCTCCGCCTAACGGCATCGTCTGCTAAGTGTCAGGCGATATTCTGAGCGATTTCGCGGGATTATTGTTGAATAGACCACTGAGAAAAGAAGCCATCTTGGAGGTTCGGCTGGGCAAACAATCTCAGATGGCTGGAAGAGTTGGGAAGAATCAGTACTGGAAATAAACTGTTCCAGCAACACTCTGACATACTTGATGCCCGGTTCCTATTGATTTCTGACGCGAACGTTTCACAGTCATCCTGTCGATTAAGAAAACGAAAATGAAAGTTAGTTTTTGGGAATTTAGTTTTTAAGCTATCTCTTCTTTGAACATACAAGACCAACACTCTCTTCTCTTGGAAGCCGAATAGTCATTGAATATCTTCAAAAACTGGCCACCGAATGCGAACAAACCGTGCAGAGAGACAAGGTATAAGGCGATCATTTCAGTGGTGATTTTTGATGCGATTACAAGGTCAATTTCAAATCTCCTCTATAAACTAGATTCAGTTTCTGTCGCAAGCCAACAGCAGTTTGATTGCGTTTTTGCAAAGTTTTGCAGGACAGTGCGGGGCCAGTAGTACTTGTTTTCAAATAAACGTTGCTCGGAAACGTTTTATTTTTCACACCAAAAATTCGCGAAATGTTTAAATCGATGGTTTCTTACTGGGAACAGAGGGGTAACTTGAATCTCAGCCGGTAGATAAAACGTAGACCCTGGTCTTCCTTTCAGAAAACGTACCAATAGCTTGAACAAGAACTCGAACACGGTGATTATATTTTAATTCGCTACCCCCTCTCAAACGAATATAAAACATTTATCATGTAATAAGCAACCATAGTTGGGACGTGTCAACACGAGCTTTGTGCGACCTCTTTATTACGTCTTACAAGCTAAGCTTAATTACAGAAACTCTGAAAGGCTCAAAGTACAACTAGAAAACAACTAATAATATAATAAAAGAAATGAAAATTTGGTTTGTGAACGGAGTTGATAATGTAAATTGACCACCGTACGGGGGATTAAAAAACGGCTGACGTTTCGAACGTTAGCCCTTTGTCAGCGCGAAGGGCTAACGCTTGAAACGTCAGCTTTTTGAATCCCCCGTACGGTGGTCAATTTACATTATCAACTCCGTTGACAAACCAAATTTTCGTGATTTACTCCTCCACCGATGCAGCACCACAGTTTCTTTAGAAACTAACCCCCTTTCAATACACGCACTGACTCTTATGTATACTCTTTATGAATATGAAAAAATGACAGTCCTCCTTCATTGGGTATTTAATTTTGAGGGCGCAGAGACGTTCGTATGACGCGAATGAATATGAATTAAAGCAACGCAGTATATATACCAGCGCTCCGCTAATGAAGGAATTGCACAACATACCATACCAGACAATGGGTTACGTAACCCATGACTAACACATTTACCTTTCTGGACAGCTCAGACGTTAGACTAGCCTGCAGATCTGGCGGTTTTCCTGCGGGGTTTCGTGTACCCGATTTGAATATGTGTACATCTTCATGGCCCGTTGCCGGGTCTGTTGGTCACCAGCTATGTGAACCTGCATTCATCACTGTACATTAGGGTCTGGCTACACCATGAAACACTGCTGCGGACACATTGTGTTTTAAATATGGGCTGAGTCTGGAAAACTTTTCAAAGCGAAAACCTGCGACAAGCAAGCAAAAAATGTATTTAACTTCATTGAAGCGTTTTCTCTGTCCAAGAAATGAGGGTTTTCACCTCGGCATGTTTTCAGTTCGGTAGCTTGCTTTGTTTTGAAAATGGAGCAGTTTGAATTTTTTTTTTTTGAGTTTTTCACAGTGTGACATAAAGATGTCTGCTCACAAGCATGTCACTTACATGAAAAGATCGATTCACCGTGTGTTTTTGAGGTTTGAAAAGCCAACATGGTAAGAGAAGCGTCTATGTGAGGGTTTTAAAGCTCAACAGAGAGAACAAAGCCTTTGAGATAGCTCAAGTAAGAAACATATTCCGGCCGCTATCTCGGTGTTCCTCAGTGGTACGCCAAGATGGCGTTTCCATACAAAACACTATAATTTTGAGGGGTACATTTTGCCGAATAACTCGAGTACGGGCCGATATCGTACGGCCCTGAGACTTTGGCATGTTGTTTATTTATTACTCTTCTATAATATTACAAGTTCTTGACTTTATCTATTGAATGGTTGATAATTTTATCTTTTTTACTTGCGTGACTGAAAACGCTCTATAAAAGTTTGCAGAAATACTTTTGTCTCGTGGCACAACGCGTAAAACCTTTTGCTTTCACAGCAACAACTTAACCCCACAACAGCGTTTCCTCTCCCTTCTCTTTTGAACTATGTTCCTTAGTTTTGCGTTATTATTGATGCAACTCGCACTTACGAAAATACTGAACTCCTGCCTTCGCTTGATCCAGGGTTTGAAGGAAGAGAGCAAAGTTAGCTCGTCAAATTAAACTCAAGTCAATAACAATATTATGGAACTTACCGAATGTTTGTCGATTCCGGAGTGATGCCGGGTTTTCATCTGAAATAGCCAGGCAACGGCAATATTTTAAATGATGAAACTCATCCAATAACTTGTAAAAGAAAAGCAGCGGGACAGCGTGAAATTCGTGTTACGTTTTTTGTTTTCTGATCAGGCGTGTGTTTCTCAAGTCGGTTTTAAATCGACTGGTACCGGCTTTTTGCGCAAACTAGCCCAGTGTATTTCTCAATTTTGTACCGAACTTTCCTGAAAGATTATTTAAAATATTGGAAATTGAATTTCCGATGACGAACCTAGTGCACGTAAAATAGTTTTTCAGGCCCGAAACGTATTCGGGAGTTTCGACAAACGCGCTCCAGTTTTTCATACACTTGTCTACGAGGTGTTCAGTGGTAAAATTGTCCCCATTCAGTCAGGTAAACTTTACCAGTAGCCCCAGGGAAAAGGCCAGAGGCACTCACGTTTTACTGAATGCAAAGCGGAGGTGGAGGAGAACAAGTTTGATGTACTTAACTGGTACCCGGAGCAGTGAAGAGGATAAAATAAAAGGAAATAAAAGCATCAAGCTGGGGGGAAGGGTGATAGCTATTTCCTCAGAGCCAATGCAGGATATTAAAATATCCAAAGGGATATAGTCGTCAAAGAAAAATATTCTTTTTTCTGCTGTCCTTTCACGGTTTCACTTTTCTGGCCCAAAATTTTGTGCCTCGTTGTACATCCGTAGTTGCGACTAGAAACCTGTTACAGGGAATCAGCCAAGCGCAAAGTATGATCTGCGCTTCGAAGCACCGGCCCCAGATTTCCGTACCAAGGTAGCACAAGTGGTTGATTCGGGCAAAGTCTGGTTAAAACTGCAGAAAGGTTAATAACAAAAACGGAATCCTATGGAAGGGTGTTAAGAGTAAGAAACTCAATCTCTTTCGTACTAACTTCGCTGGTAAACAGATTCTCCCAACCGAATATTTAGGGCGCCTCCGGTGAAAAAAGAAAAGATATAGCAAAAGCCAATAACCGCAGGTTTTAAAAGTTCGCAGGATCAATTATTGGAGTTAATTAAGCAATAGACCACAAGTTTCTATGGTTTATAGGCTGATAAACCATGCGGGATGTTGCAAGAAAACTCGAAGAATTCGTAAATCACGAGCCGCAGGCGAGGGATTTACGGATTCTTCGAGTGTTCTTCCGATTATCACAGATGTTATTAACAACAGTCTGGATTTACATTTACGAGAAAGTGTTCTTGAAATATCGAGATAACTGATTAGGCTTCTTGAACCCCAAAGAGTTTTTATTTTAGCAGTTTTTATTGTCGACCACTCATATTTAATTGATTCGCTTTTGCTGCGGAGAAACTGTTCTGTTTTTCTTGACGTTTTTGGAATATGAGCGAACGTTTTGTGGCATTCTTTAATGGAGCCCAAACAGTTGTTGAAAATAATTAAGATCGAATAACAATTTCCTCACCTGAAGAGTCGCTAATGGAAGCAGCTTATTGTAGAGCGATCGTATTACTCCGCTAAAACAGTTTTGCCATCTTTTATGCCAAGGGCAAAAGGCCCGTGAATTAATTTTATCCCGCTCAATCTTGCGGAATTATCCCTGATTTTAGCCAACAGCTCCGCCAACGGCATCGTCTGCTAAGTGTCAGGCGATATTCTGAGCGATTTCGCAGGATAATTGTTGAATAGACCACTGAGAAAAGAAGCCATCTTGGAGGTTCGGCTGGGCAAACAATCTCAGGAGGCTGGAAGAGTTGGGAAGAGTCAGTACTGGAACTAAACTGTTCCAGCAACACTCTGACATACTTGATGCCCGGTTCCTATTGATTTCTGACGCGAACGTTTCACAGTCATCCTGTCGATTAAGAAAACGAAAATGAAAGTTAGTTTTTGGGAATTTAGTTTTTAAGCTATCTCTTCTTTGAACATACAAGACCAACGCTATCTTCTCGTGGAAGCCGAATAGTCATTGAATATCTTCAAAAACTGGCCACCGAAAGCGAACAAACCGTGCGGAGAGACAAGGTATAAGGCGATCATTTCAGTGGTGATTTTTGATGCGATTACAAGGTCAATTTCAAATCTCCTCTATAAACTAGATTCAGTTTCTGTCGCAAGCCAACAGCAGTTTGATTGCGTTTTTGCAAAGTTTTGCAGGACAGTGCGGTGCCAGTAGTACTTGTTTTCAAATAAACGTTGCTTGGAAACGTTTTATTTTTCACACAAAAAATTCGCGAAATGTTTAAATCGATGGTTTCTTACTGGGAACAGAGGGGAAACTTGAATCTCAGCCGGTAGATAAAACGTAGACCCTGGTCTTCCTTTCAGAAAACGTACCAATAGTTTGAACAAGAACTCGAACAAGGTGATTATATTCTAATTCGCTACCCCGTGTCAAACGAATATAAAACATTTATCATGTAATAAGCAACCATGGTTGGGACGTGTCAACACGAGCTTTGTGCGACCTCTTTATTACGTCTTACAAGCTAAGCTTAATTACAGAAACTCTGAAAGGCTCAAAGTACAACTAGAAAACAACTAATAATATAATAAAAGAAATGAAAATTTGGTTTGTCAACGGAGTTGATAATGTAAATTGACCACCGTACGGGGGATTAAGAAACGGCTGACGTTTCGAGCGTTAGCCCTTCGTCAGCGCGAAGGGCTAACGCTTGAAACGTCAGCTTTTTGAATCCCCCGTACGGTGGTCAATTTACATTATCAACTCCGTTGACAAACCAAATTTTCGTGATTTACTCCTCCACCGATGCAGCACCACAGTTTCTTTAGAAACTAACCCCCTTTTAATACACGCACTGACTCTGATGTATACTCTTTATGAATATGAAAACTGACAGTCCTCCTTCATTGGGTATTTAATTTTGAGGGCGCAGAGACGTTCGTATGACGCGAATGAATATGAATTAAAGCAACGCAGTATATATACCAGCGCTCCGCTAATGAAGCAATTGCACAACATACCATATCAGACAATGGGTTACGTAACCCATGACTAACACATTTACCTTTCTGGACAGCTCAGACGTTAGACTAGCCTGCAGATCTGGCGGTTTTCCTGCGGGGTTTCGTGTACCCGATTTGAATATGTGTACATCTTCATGGCCCGTTGCCGGGTCTGTTGGCCACCAGCTATGTGAACCTGCATTCATCACTGTACATTAGGGTCTGGCTACACCATGAAACACTGCTGCGGACACATTGTGTTTTAAATATGGGCTGAGTCTGGAAAACGTTTCAAAGCGCAAAACCTGCGACAAGCAAGCAAAAAATGTATTTAACTTCATTGAAGCGTTTTCTCTGTCCAAGAATGGAGGGTTCTCACCCGCATGTTTTCAGCTCGGTAGCTTGTTTTGTTTTTAAAATAGACTGAGCAGTATGAATTTTGTTTTTTGAGTTTTTCACAGTGTGACATAAAGATGTCTGCTCACAAGCATGTCACTTACATGAAAAGATCGATTCACCGTGTGTTTTTGAGGTTTGAAAAGCCAACATGGTAAGAGAAGCGTCTATGTGAGGGTTTTAAGGCTCAACAGAGAGAACAAAGCCTTTGAGATAGCTCAAGTAAGAAACATATTCCGGCCGCTATCTCGGTGTCCCTCAGTGGTACGCCAAGATGGCGTTTCCATACAAAACACTATAATTTTGAGGGGTACATTTTGCCGAATAACTCGAGTACGGGCCGATATCGTACGGCCCTGAGACTTTGGCATGTTGTTTATTTATTACTCTTCTGTAACATCACAAGTTCTTGACTTTATCTATTGAATGGTTGATAATTTTATCTTTTTTACTTGCGTGACTGAAAACGCTCTATAAAAGTTTGCAGAAATACTTTTGTCTCGTGGCACAACACGTAAAACCTTTTGCTTTCACAGCAACAACTTAACCCCACAACAGCGTTTCCTCTCCCTTCTCTTTTGAACTATGTTCCTTAGTTTTGCGTTATTATTGATGCAACTCGCACTTACGAAAATACTGAACTCCTGCCTTCGCTTGATCCAGGGTTTGAAGGAAGAGAGCAAAGTTAGCTCGTCAAATTAAACTCAAGTCAATAACAATATTATGGAACTTACCGAATGTTTGTCGATTCCGGAGTGATGCCGGGTTTTCATCTGAAATAGCCAGGCAACGGCAATATTTTAAATGATGAAACTCATCCAATAACTTGTAAAAGAAAAGCAGCGGGAAGGCGTGAAATTCGTGTTACGTTTTTTGTTTTCTGATCAGGCGTGTGTTTCTCAAGTCGGTTTTAAATCGACTGGTACCGGCTTTTTGCGCAAACTAGCCCAGTGTATTTCTCAATTTTGTACCGAACTTTCCTGAAAGATTATTTAAAATATTGGAAATTGAATTTCCGATGACGAACCTAGTGCACGTAAAATAGTTTTTCAGGCCCGAAACGTATTCGGGAGTTTCGACAAACGCGCGCCAGTTTTACATACACTTGTCTACGAGGTGTTCAGTGGTAAAATTGTCCCCATTCAGTCAGGTAAACTTTATCCGTAGCCCCAGGGAAAAGGCCAGAGGCACTCACGTTTTACTGAATGCAAAGCGGAGGTGGAGGAGAACAAGTTTGATGTACTTAACTGGTACCCGGAGCAGTGAAGAGGATAAAATAAAAGGAAATAAAAGCATCAAGCTGGGGGAAGGGTGATAGCTATTTCCTCAGAGCCAATGCAGGATATTAAAATATGCAAAGGGATATAGTAGTCAAAGAAAAATATTCTTTTTTCTGCTGTCCTTTCACGGTTTCACTTTTCTGGCCCAAAATTTTGTGCCTCGTTGTACATCCGTAGTTGCGACTAGAAACCTGTTACAGGGAATCAGCCAAGCGCAAAGTCTGATCTGCGCTTCGAAGCACCGGCCCCAGATTTCCGTATCAAGGTAGCACAAGTGGTTGATTCGGGCAAAGTCTGGTTAAAACTGCAGAAAGGTTAATAACAAAAACGGAATCCAATGAAAGGGCGTTAAGAGTAAGAAACTCAATCTCTTTCGTACTAACTTAGCTGGTAAACAGATTCTCCCAACCGAATATTTAGGGCGCCTCCGGCGAAAAAAGAAAAGATATAGCAAAAGCCAATAACCGCAGGTTTTAAAAGTTCACAGGATCAATTATTGGAGTTAATTAAGCAATATACCACAAGTTTCTATGGTTTATAGGTTGATAAACCACGCGGGATGTTGGAAGAACACTCGAATTCTTCGAGTGTTCTTCCAACATCCCAAGTGGTTTATCAGCCTATAAACCATAGAAACTTGTGGTATATTGCTTTTATATAATAATTCAGAAGACGAGCGAAATTTCCATGAGTTTACTGAAACAATAAACCATAGCTGATTGACCAATCAGAGCATTGATTTGGTTATCATATAAAAAGTTTTATCACAGATGTTATTAACAACAGTCTGGATTTACATTTACGAGAAAGTGTTCTTGAAATATCGAGATAACTGATTAGGCTTCTTGAACCCCAAAGAGTTTTGATTTTAGCAGTTTTTATTGTCGACCACTCATATTTAATTGATTCGCTTTTGCTGCGGAGAAACTGTTCTGTTTTTCTTGACGTTTTTGGAATATGAGCGAACGTTTTGTGACATTCTTTAATGGAATCAAAACAGTTGTTGAAAATAATTAAGATCGAATAACAATTTCCTCACCTGAAGAGTCGCTAATGGAAGCAGCTCATTGTAGAGCGATCGTATTACTCCGCTAAAACAGTTTTGCCATCTTTTATGCCAAGGGCAAAAGGCCCGTGAATTAATTTTAGACGGCCAGTTTAAAAGTGACCACTTATACGTCTTAGGGTCATTTTATATAAGAAAACCAGAAGATATTTTTAAGTGCAAAACTTAAGTGCTAAGGCTAAGGTGGTCTACATCACAAGGACCAGCCAAGCGTGTTTCCAAGCATTTAAAGTGATCTTTTGCAAAAGCTATTTTAAATTTTTCATCATGAGCTAATTAAGATTTTAGCTCGTTATCTAAGATCACTTCACACTTCAGATTCAGTATTCAGCTTGTCAACAGAGAAGCAACTTGGAGAAGTCGAAAGCGTAAGTTTGTTCAACTGAGGATTTGGCCTACCCGGTAAGTCATTCTGATTAACAATCAAAGTTCGTTATTTCTTTTGTTTCGTCCATTTTCTTTTGAAGGAGCAACTTGGAGAAGTGGAAAGCGTAAGTTTGTATAAGGATTGCTTTATGCCATTCTGATTAACAATCAAAGTCCGTTATTTTCTTTTGTTTCCTTTCAACTATTTACTTAAGAACATAACATTGAAATGAGAAAACATTCTCTTTATAAATCTGAAGATGTTCAACTTGTTCATTTTTAGGCAGCAAAGTTAAATATTTTTTGTAATATAGCTCGCTTTTCTTTGCTGCCAGCTTCACATGTCTTTTTGAGCGAGTGGCACGATTGTTCTATAGACACCTTACCAATTACCTGTAAAGGGCTCCATTTTCAGCAAAAACGGATTGTTACAACGAGTCCGCTCACGAGAAAAAAAATATTTTTCATGTCGCAAGGGTTTGGCAAATAATGAATCAAATGAAGAATGATCCTCGCAGTTGTGAACGCAATTTATGCAATTGCGTAAAGAAACCTGATAAAAGTTCAGCACTTTAACGGGGTTTGAACCCGTGACCTCGCGATACCGGTGCGATGTTCTAACCAACTGAGCTATGAAGCCACTGACGTTGGGAGCAGGTCAATTGTGGGTTCATATGTTCCCGTGAAAGACTGGAGAAGAGTGTGAACGGCGTATATGAAATAAATCACATATGAACTGCGGAAATGAAATTAAATGATGAATGATCCTCGCAGTCGTGAACGCAATTTATGCAATTGCGAAAAGAAGCCGGAAAAAAAATTCAGAACTTCAACGGGGTTTGAACCCGTGACCTCGCGATACCGGTGCGATGTTCCAACCAACTGAGCTATGAAGCCACTGACGTTGGGAGCAGGTGAATTTTTTCAGGCTTCTTTTCTCAATTGCATAAATTGCGTTCACAACTGCGAGGATCATTCTTCATTTGATTTCATTTCCGCAGTTCATTTATGATTTATTTCATATACATCATTCACAATAATGAATCAGTTGTACATTTTTGATAAAAAAAGATAGTTGGCAAAAGTTGATGAATAAAAGTTTATAGAACTGACAAGTAGATAAAGTTGCATCGAACAAAAACAAACATTTTCAGTTTTAAATAAAAACCACGGAGCTTCTGATAAACTCAACACAATGAGATGATATGCACCACGGTGCGGGCCTGCGCAGCACGTTTGCAACTAGGGGGGCTCGCTTCGAACGCGTTAGCGTGAGTCAACTAGGCGGGGGGTCAGGGGGCATGCTCCGCCCGGAATGTTTTTAAATTTAAGTCCACTAAAATGGCTGGAACTGATGCATTTAAAACCAACATGGTGTGGTGAAACTTATACTTTCAGCAACAAAAAAGAGGTGTTTTAAAACAACAATAATCAGTTTTCGGTAAAAAGTTAAATAGAAAAGTAAATTCTATTTTTGTTAGTATTACTTGCTTTTTACTGTTGAAAAGTGGTGCGCGGTGAAAGTTTGTGTTAGTCAGTCACAAGAGAAAATTAAGTCAGTCATGATTACTTATTGAGACCGTAAACTTCACGATTCTAATATGCTCTTTGTTACACAGATTTTCATCATGAGACTGCTAGCTTTTCACGCGCTCATTTTGGTCTTGGTCCTGGCTTTATGCCCGGAAGTGAAGTCAGATCCGGGCTGTGAAATTGAAACCGATGGTTGTACTGTCCCCAAGGGATTTCCTTTCTTCTACAAGAAGACATTCAGGCCCGCGTGCGTCAAACACGATGTCTGCTACTCTTGTGTAAGTTTTACACCTACATTTGTCACCACTGACAAAACTTGAAATAACTGAGATTCAGTCTGAAATAATAGGTACACGGAAAGGACTCGTTCATTCGTGTTTGTGGCAATATCTACAGTTTTCAATGGTTTTTAACTTGGAAAATTGGCAATTTTGACAAGTAATAGACAGGAAACTGATTTCACTCTTTCGCTCATTTGTTTCCTGTTAAACATTGTTTGAATCCACTGACCAGTGCATAACGCGGGGCATATATTCCGCATATGCAATAAACTAAAATGAATCGAATCGAGATACTCTTTCGCTGATGTTTACCGTTTAAAGATATAACCCTAAAGAATAAACGTACGGCGGTCAAAAAGAGGACATGGAGGTCTTAAAGGTGACGAAAGACCGCTTCGCGTTTGGATTCCCTCGATTTCCAAAACACAACCTAGTTTTCGCACAAAATTGAAGCCGAACTGCAGACTTAAATTGATTTTTAAGACCAGGAAGAAACTGCAGGACAGTTATGTTAATTTTGAATTTCAATTTGCTTTTTGAGAATTGTTTGAAAGATATCATGAAAACGGAACAAATGACAAACCAAATTTCATCAAGGTACTACAAAGAATTAAACGAGAGATGTACAGATGAGGAGGACTTTGTTTTTGATTTTGATTTTTTCCAGGATAAAGGGAACAGATAGAAAAGGAGCTATTTGTTTTGAAGAGAGCTTCTACACTTTAATTTGAGTCAACAAAGACTTCATCATGTGTAAAATTGAAGTCATACAGTGGAACCTCGATTTAACGAAGTACTAAAGGGTCTGGGGAAATTGGTTCATTATATCGAGGGTTCGTTATGTCGAGGTCCTTTTCCATACATTTTAAAAGATCGGGCTGAAGAATATCGTTCGTTATATCGAAGACTTCGTTATATGGTGGTTTGTTAAATCCAGGTTCCATTATACATGCGTGGCTTCGATCACCTCCCACAATTAAAAGCGAGCAAAGAAAGTTGGCCATTGTTTTCAAGTTCTCCAATGCCTAATTGCACAGTGTTGACCAAAATACAGCACAAACTCAGGAATATACAAACGTCGTCAACTTTGGCGATGCCCGAACAATTTTTAACCATAGTTTTTCTTTTTCATTATCAAAGTTTTGCGAGAATAACGGACAATTTTACGTAAGAGATTTGGTAAATTCTGATTGCTTATACAATTTTATGTATACCATTGTATTTGATCCCAATAAACTGCCAGAAAACATTAACTGACCTGGGAAAACGCGAGACTTCATTCTGGTTTTAACTAACACTGTAAATTTTCTTTCTTAATGAATCCAAAAGGAAGTTAGTGTTTTTGCTACTGGCCTAGTGAGACTAAGGAATGTGAATTTAATAGCGCCTTCCCTTCTGGATACGGTGTCAACACTAAAGTTATCTGAGTCGACGCACTTTTAATTCTCAGTTTCTTTTTTCATAGGGATCTTACTATGGATGGACCCGGGAGGAGTGTGACAATGCTTACCTTCGCGACATGAGGAGACTTTGCAGGTCCAAGAAGTGCACTAAGGGTGTTTGCCGGGTATGTGCAAGAATTTACTACTCAGCGTTTAAACTGTACGGAAAGAAGGACTTCGAAGAAGATTCTCCAACCTGGTGCCGCAAGAGGTGTGCCAAATGGCGTGGGAATCCAAGGAGGACCGTTCGCCGCGGTTAATCCTGAGATGCAGAATTCGCAGCAGCTAAAACACAGGCGCTAATGTTAAAGTTAAAGTAGAGAAAATAAGGTTAAAATTGAACAAAAAAAAAGGACGCCTTGTAATCTGGAAAGCAATAAACAGCTGTTTGCGAACGTATGTTGGTGCTTATTTGATGTTTTGATGATGGGCTTCATCCATTGGTCACTGACTGTGCCTGGAAAATTTCGTAATGATGCAATCACATGATATGTTATCAAGCAACAATCTTGAGACCTGAAACGGCCACTGATAATGGTACCTGATGAGTATTGGAGCATGAAAATTGAAAGCTACCGCTCTGATATTGTAGCAAATTATGATTCCGATATTAATATCCTCAGAGAAATCTCTTCCCCAGCCACTTAATTGAAAGGGCTATAAATAACTACCTCATAAAAAGCAATGTCGGGATATTTCTCCAAACAAAGTAAATAGCGTACCAAAATTTTACTCTAAAGGGCCGTTTAAACGGTTTCAACATTTGACCAACATTCGTTCAACAAAATTTGAGCGAAAGTTGGGCAAATGTTGGAGGCAAAAACAAAGTTTTCCGGAGGCCGTTCAAACGGTTCCAACATTAGGGAGCTTTAGATTTGACAACGATTACGAGATTTAGGACGAGTACGACTTTTTAAATCTTGTTGCGCACCTTACATAATCACTCCGTACATAAATCCTGTTTCTAAAATCTCCTTTCCTGTTATTAAGCAATAGGGCAGAGTAAGGGATCTGTGGAGGCGACGGGTTTGAAATTTGAAAGTCGTACTCGTTCTCCATCTCGTACTCGTACTCAAATCTAAAGTCCCCTGTTGCGCCAACAAAGGAACCAACACTTTGAGAAATTCGATTGGGAGGAACTAAGACCTAGAAATCAGACTCTCCCGTCCAGATTTTGCGGCCTGATGTGAGCATGCGTGTGCTCTCCAATTGTTGAACGGAGCGTTCAAACGGCTTCAACACCATTCAACATTTTCAAGGACAAAGGAAAAGTTGAATCGATGTTGAATGAAAGTTTAAACCGATTTAAATTTGATTCAACACGCTTTCAACAAGCTTTCAACATTTTTTACGCTTTCAACAATATTAGACGATCTGTTCAAACGCACCCGACATTTGGTTCAACAATGTGTTGAACGCATGTTGAAGGAAATGTTGAAGCCGTTTAAACGGGCCTTAAGCTCCCCTACATCTGTGTGTTTTTCAGCATCGGGCAGAAACGCGTAACGATATAGCTAGACGATATTGTAATAACATGGACCCTGTGCAAAAATGGCTGCCTTTAAATTTTTCTTTTGTTCATATACAAAATAGCCTCATTAACCTCTTTTTTGAGACAAAATTCTAAAGAATTTCTCATCTCGAACGAGGTTAGTGAGGCTATTTTGAACACAAACAAAAGAATAATTTGAAGGCAGCCATTTTTTGCATATGGTCTATAGGCCTAGTTTATACTGCCTACAATCGCCATATTATATTCGTCATATTATATTCGTCGGTACGGTGACGTCTTAAACGAATTAAATTCGTCCAAGACTACAACGTCTGAAATGCGTCTAGATTTATACGTCGCAGTAGAGACGCATCGAATAAATTGCATACATTACGATGTACGACCCTCGCCGTCCCGTAAAGCAGAGTTTAAATGTAAGTTCAGTTAAAAACTAGTTTCTTGAGAATTATTGATAATTTTCTGGCAAATTGTTGTAAATTACTTTTAAGGGGCTGTTTACATGAGAAAACTCGCACCGGCGCGAGTTTCATACCGGGGTGAGGTTCATACCGGGGCGACTTTTGCCCCGGCGCGAGTTCACTCCGGTTCCCTCTCGCAGCTCTGTATTCGTTTACATGATACCACCGAAAAATGTCATGCCGTCACGAGTCGCACCGGCGTGAGATGACCCCGGTTCCTGCACCGGAGCGAGAATTTCGTTCGCGGTGCGAAATCTCACGGCGGTATCATGTTAACGAATACAGACGAGTTGCAAGAGGGAACCGAAGTGAACTCGCGCAGGGGACGACCGTTCCCCCGGTATCATGTTAACACCCCCCTAAATGCTTACTCTCTGATTGAGCAAGTGTTTTTCTCTCATTGCGCACAACTTTGAGTAAACGTTTTTGTATCAAACACACTGAGTACAATAACTCTTTAATTTGAGTAACTTGGCAGTGAGTCAAACAGGTGAGTAAAAATAATTACAGAGCAGAAGCTCCGCCAAGACCAAGTTTATAGGTCTAAAGTTTTACATTTATTTAAAATAACATGTTAAATTAGGATTTGTATACATTTTCTCTGTCTATATATTTGTTTCCTAAACACAGCAATAACGCCATTTTTGAAAAGAGTTAAAAACACTTCTTCCTTGAGTAAAGTAGTTAATTATTTTACTCTTTATTCATATTGGCAAATTCCGACCGTAACGCCTAGTGGCACATAAGCTGCCGCGAAACAAGCTCACTGCAAAGTTCTTTAATCATTTACAGTTTAAGGAATACAGGAGCAAAAATCATGGTGAAATGTTTGTTTTCCTAACCCTTTCTTTGAATTTTTGTAATTTCTAGTTAAACTGAAATGTGAGGATGGGTATAATACAGTTGTTGTTTTGTTGTTGTTGGTCATGCGCGCAAAGGGTTTTCAAAATGGCGGCTTGAGCAAAATGTTATCGAACAACTGCGTAACATGTGATACAGTTGGATTACATGCAGCCAACCAGTTTGTGTCTGGAGTTGAATACTCAATTGCAAATGTGAAAGATGTCTGAGATGTGGCGTGGAGTGACAATAATACCTCATAAATTAATCAGTGGGCACTAAGGGCACTAAGACCACATGGTAGCGGGCATTTCCCCTAAAATATACCAAATAAAGTTTGAGCCTGAGCATTAGCAGCTATTGAAAGCTGTTTCGGCCTTGTTAGGCAGCATGACATAGCTAATACTCAGGCTCAAGTATCTACAGGAATAAAGCAAGCAATGAAAATGTGAAGCTTGTGGGGTGTGGCAAGTGACAAGAATACCTCACAAATTAATGTGTCTAGGTAAGCTGAAAGCCACTCATTGGGCACTAAGGCCACATGGTAGCGGGCATTAGCCCTAAAATTCGGGGTAATGCCTGCTACCATGTGGCCTTAGTGCCCAATGAGTGGCTTTCAGCTTAGTAGTTCTTCAATTCTCAATTGCCGAGGAGAATGAAGCCGTCGCGGACTGGGAAGAATTCAAAAAAGGGGAATACTACTTGAAGTGTCCTGGTGTTGACAATGACGATCTCCCTGACTAAGTATGCTCTTTCAGAAGTAACAGAACACTACCTACATCATCAAGGATGACCCTAATGCTATGATTGTTTTGGACACCACCGGCAGTCTTCAACGCGGGCTCACATACAAGAATAATAACTTCCTGCACTATTAAATTCGTCGGTCAATTCGTCGTATAAATCGGATGGCAGATAACGACGTCCAATCGACGAAGATAATTAGTATTCAATTCTATGCGACGATTATGCGACACATAAACTAGGCCTTAGATATGAAATTAGTTTTCTCTTCACTTACAGCAGGATCTATGTTTAGTGTGAAAGATTCAGTATCCCTAGTGGGCTTCGTTCAGGCGTTGTGTATAAATTTGCTTGTGCAGACTGAACATTATGCCAACCATGCCGGTGAAACAACCTGACATTTTTCTACAGTCACGTGTCCGTGAACATCTACCCATAAAGGCTCTATTAAGCTCTCGTAAAAACTCTATTAACCCCCCTCTCTAATAAACCCCCAGTTTTGAAGTTGGTTTTTGAAATAAATAAGCCCCCCCCGCCCTCTTAGGACGCGAGATGTTGTAATTATTCGCTCCTATTCCCTCTTGCGAAAGCACTTCATGTGGCACAGAGGGTTTGTTTTTAAAGTAATATGCACTAACAAACATAGTAACAATAAAGTTTCACTGCAGTTGTTTGAGTTTTGTACAAAAACTATTTGAAGACGAAACGGAACGGCGTGTAGATTTGAAATAAACCCCTCCCCCTCTCTATTAAGCCCCCCGTTAATGAGGCCTGAAATTAAATAAGTCCCCCGGGGCTTAATAGAGCTTTTACGGTAACTACGGATAAGAACTCACACATCGAAAACTATCTAGGGAATTCTGAGCATGCTTTCATGTAATTGATCAAGCCGGCACTACTTTCCATCTCAAGATAAAGGAAGACTTACACACCCTGTGGCACAACCTTTCCCTTAATCTCTTTTTAGTTGACACTTGATTGACAAAACAACAAGCAAAAACAAAACAGAGTTAAATAGGACTTGAGTAGTAATTTTTCAACCATTCAGCTAAGAAAGCCAAAAAGAACTTGACATTGGACAATGTATAAATAGATGCTCGAGGGATTCCTCTGATTGTTTGACAAAAGTACACAAAGGTGAACTGACTATTCCTATTTTATGGAGGACTTTATTTGCATAAAAGGTTCTATTTAAAACCTGAAATTCTCTTATCTTTGAGTCTAGTGAAGCACTTCTAGGGAGAAGGGAAATGTATCTTTCCAAGATAAGGCATGTGACGGACATAAATGTTCATATTTAAATATTGAAATCGGGGGTTTCTTAATTTTCTTGATTAGTTCCCAATGTAAGTTTCTGGAGCAAGAGGGGAAAAAAATAGAATCTTGCGGTTCGTGCTTCTTCGGACAAAGGTCTTCCACTCCAATGAAATAGAGTCAAAGACACTCATAAAGACAAAAGCTCTGCACTAGTTACATTTTGATTTTGTAATATCCTCTATGATTTCATTTTACCAGAATCAGTTAGTAGATCACTTATAGTGAGAAAACCTTGCAGAAAATAACAAGTTCCGTCGCGCTATCCTGATGATACGTGGTGTAGTGGTTATCGTCACCGCCTCTGTCGCAGACAACCGGCTTCGATTCCTAGTAGTGGCAACTTCCGCGGTTTTTTCTTTTCTCTTTTTCTGCTTTTTTAAAACCATCATTATTATTGTTATCAATGGTTCAGCTGTAAAGCAGTTCGGCAGTTTTAAAGGGCGGGGATATTGTTGACAGTGTCTATGGATATTCATTACAAACAAATAGACTCGAACATCATGGACAAACTTCTCTCTTTTTAAAGCTCAGCTTCGCTTCTTTTTCATATTTTTCTGCAAGACATGCTTCGATGAGTAATTTCGGAGGTTTCTCTGTCCAAATCTTGAATCCTACATCGTTCGATAAGTATTTTCTTTCTCAAATATCCATCGAGGCGAAAACTATTGTTCTTGGTCATTTTGGAATAAATATATGGACGTCCGTGGTGTAGTGGTCATAAGAGAGCTTTTGACTTCTCGTTTTTGAAACTCTTTCGCGATTATTCCAATTTGTTTAGCTTGTAAAATTCTGATCGACGAACTATCCAGGGACTAAATTACTATGAACGGCGTTAGAGTAAGAAAAAAGAAAGACAAATTTACCGTCATGGGCTTACGTTCTCGAGAAAACCTAATATTTGGTCATTTCACGTTGTTGTTTTGCAGAGGACGACAAAGAAATGTGTTAAAATGCAAAATGCACGTGCAGAATCATTGTTTGTGCTCATTGAACCCATTGTTTTGTGGCGTTCTCGTTGCCGTTGCCGTCCTCGTTGCTAAAGCTCCCTATTATCACCGCCTCTGATGCAGATAACCGGGTTCGACTCCTGCTAGTGACACCACTCGTTTTTTGTGTGTTCCTCTTTTTCTTGTTCTTTCATTATTTTTTACAAGTGTTATTATCATTGTTATCAATGATCGAGTTTATGAGAATGAATATATGAAATTCATATATTTGAACTGCGGATTAATGATTAAATATGTGACTGATCGCAGTTAAATTAAAGCCTGAAACAAATTCAGGCTTGTACGGGATTCGAACCCACGTCCTCTGCGATACTGGTGCAGGCTTTATTTTCACTACTGCTTAAGTAGTGTTCATAACTGCGATGATCAGTCACATATTTAATGATTCAGTTGTAAAGCAATTTTGTAATTTTAAAGTTATGTCTGCAGCACTCAAGACGTTTACAGATATACCATATCTTCCTAACCAATTTGTCACAGATAGCCAGAAGCTAGTAGTAAACTTACAGTAAACAAACAAATGCTCTAGGGACTCGTCAGAAAGGCCGCAAAAGGAACACAATGGTGTCGTCGTTTTGCCCATTTTATGCAAAATCTTGTTTGTATAGATAATTCTGTGTAATAATTTGTATTGAAATTCTCTGGCCTTGGATTCTAAAGTAGTTTTTCCAGGAAGGGTATAGATCTCATGCCAAGGCAACTCGAGCATTGGGTACAACTCTTCATAGCGGAGTTTAGCCATTGGTTCGACCTTATATTTCCTTATTATATCCCAATACAAAATTTTAGACGAGGAGGGGAAAGTAAACTGCACCACCTGCAAGTTTCTTCTTCTTTCTTCCTTAACTAGCATTTTCCAGCTTTGTGGAAGGGCGTCAATACTCATTAAAATAAAATATTCGGCTTGCGTAGTATGAATATTTTTAAACGTATCCCACTTGTGTAATTTGCCCTTTGTATCTAAAATGTCCTTAACTCTCACAATACCTTTGTTAACAATGGAGCAATTATATAATGATCTAAATTTGATAAATTTGTTATTCCATATTATTTGGTCAAGAACGTCAGATGACGAAGAGACTTGTTTCTGTTGAAATATTTCCCACTCTTTAAGACATTCAAAAACTTAGGAATGTTTTTTGCAAAGGATGCTGTATCATAATTACATTGAAGAAGAAAGGGACCTCCGACATTGTGAAGATAGAAATTTAGAAACAGTTTCCATGAGCTCTTATAGTCCTCATAATACTTTTTAAGACACATAATTCTTTGCGTTTTGATAAGGGATTCTATATGTGGCATTCTCAAACTACCATCTCTATAGTCACTGACCAAGTTTAACCGCTTCACCTTATCTCTTCCCCTCCAAACAAACTTAAAGATAACGGAGTTTATCTCCTTGATTATTTCCTTCGTAAGAGGAATCTGAGCTGCACGAAACATAAATTTAGGTATTGCAAAAGTTTTGACGATTTGAATTCTACCTAACAAAGTTGAGATTTCTCCACTGCCATACGCTTATCGACTTATTGATTGACTTAATTATATTTTCAAAATTAAACTCCTGAAATTTTTGCTTATCATACGTAAAATACACGCCCAGTATCTTAATCGGTTTATTTACATTATCTATACCAACATTTTCGCGCGAATGGTGCAGGCTACCGAGCCAGTATGCCTCTGTTTTTTCCTTATTTAATCTCAAACCAGAGATGTCTCCAAATGTCTGAAGAAGCTTTTGTAGTAAGCGAATAGATTTCCCATTTTTTACAAACGTAGTTAGATCATCTGCAAAGACAGAGAGCTTGATGATGCTCTCGCCAACTTGGATGCCTTCGATATTTTTGTTTTGACGTTATGGCGATATTCAAGATCTCCAAAGCAATAACAAAGAGATAGGGAGACAAGGATCTCCTTGACGGACACCGCGCTCAACGGGGAAGGTTTCAGATGCAAAACCATTATTCATGACGCAACTCGAAATATCCTCATAAAGAACTTCTATCCATCTTATAAAGAGTTCCCAAAGTTAAACGTTCTAAGCGCCATTAATAAATACCTCCAACTTATTGAGTCAAAGGCTTTTTTAAAATCAAATGTCGCGAGAAGTCCGGGCTTATTTTACAATTTCGTGTATTCCATGACATCATCAATGGATCTTATAGCATCAAAAATAGTCCTACCTTTAACATAAGTGCACTGATCCTCGTGAATTATCTCAGGTAGTACTTTTTCTAATCTGGCTGCTAGCGCTTTGGAGCCGATTTTATAATCAACATTTAAAAGTGAAATTGGTCTCCAATTTTCCATGCACCTTCTGTCCTTGCCTTTCTTTTCTATAAGGCGAATTAATGCCTGTCTTTGTGAATTTGAGAGCCTCCGTTGTCTGTAAGCAGTGTTTAAAGAATCCACTAATAGATCACCCAGAATCGGCCACAATTTTTGGTAGAACTCAGCAGTGAGGCCGTCATTCCCAGGCGATTTATTATTCTTAAAGCTATTCAAAGCCTTGAGACATTCCTCTTTAGTCAGGTAACCCTCACAATGAGATTGCAGGTCATCAGACAGTTTTGGCAAATTTACGTTTTGAGTAAAATTCAGAAAACCCACATTCCAGTTTGCACTCATATTGTTATCTTTATTTCGATAAAGATCCTGATAAAACGATTTGAGTTCAGCCAAGACATCCTTACTGTTTTTCACCAATTGATTGTCGTAGTTAAATATTTTCCGTATACAATTTTTAGTGTTCCTTCTATTTTCAAGGTTTAAGAAATATTTGTTGTTCCGCTCTCCTTTTTCATACCAAAACGCTCTAGACCGCACTATGTTACCTTGGGCAATATAATCAAACAGAGCATCGTACTCAAGTTTATACTTTTCTAAGTTTTCGATATTACTCTCCGTAGGATCGGCAGCGCATAACCTTTCACATTCTTTTAACTTATTTTCGATATATTCAAGTTTACCTCTTCTTTCTTTAGCTTTCGCTTTGCTATACCTAATCGTCGTTTGCCTTATCCTGTATTTGACCAAGTCCCAAAGTAACCGTTTGTCCTCGACCTCATGAAATTCGTTTAACCAGTCACTGTATTGGGAAGAAATGAGCTCCACATAATTCTCGTCTTCTAATAAGCTAGAGTTAAAGCACCAACGCGAGGGGCCTCGCGCCTGGTTTTCACTACTGTTGATATATAGCGTAATGGCAGAGTGATCGGTCTTTATAGAGGGTATGATATCGGTATGCTCCACAACATCCTGCAAGCAATCACTTACCAACCAAAAATCTAAACGACGCTGCACAAAAGGTTTTCTCTGTCTCCATGTATATTGTTTCTTATCAATGTTTCTTATTCTCCAGATATCGATCAGATCATACGAAAATTTTAATTCCTCCACAGTTTTCACATAATCTTTTTTTCTATTCTACCACCTGAGTTATCTAAGACAGCATTCAGATGGACATTAAAGTCTCCTCCCATTATAAGCTGACTACTAGAATCAAAATTATGTTCATCAAGGATCTCTAGTATATTCGAAAAATAAGTACACTGTTCAGATATATCATTCGGCGCATAGATATTTAAGAGCAGAAAGGGCGAGTCTTGAATCATGGCATCGATCAAAACATACCGACCATCCGGATTATAGATTACGGATTTCGCTTCAAAATCTAGCTCACTGCTCACTAAAATAGCAACCCCTTTACTATGGTTTGTTCCATGTGATAGATACATTTTACCCTTGTATTGAAGTTGCCAATTATCAGCTATCTCTGGAGTACTGTAAGTTTCCTGGAGAAAGATAATATCCGCCTTTTGTTTTCTGATCCAAGAAAAAATTGCGTTCCTTTTTCTCAAGTCCCGAATCCCCCGAACATTGAGCGAGATTAACTTAAAATTGACATTGTTCACCTGCGTCTCAGCCATACCTAATTCCGATTATTCTAAATAATATAGCCAGTAACAATAGCGACCCAAAAACACACGACAAAAGCCAGACGAAAGAAAAGCCCAAAAATTTACATCCACAGAGAAAAAACATGCATAAAAAGAAATAGCAATAAGGAACTGAAGTAACAAACATCCAAGTGGGATTGGAAATACAAAACCAGCAAGCGCTCTTACCTCACACTCCAGAACTAACTGTCAAGTAATTAACACCTCGTCTCCAGGCTGGTCTACGGGTTTGTCCATTCTTAGTTCATAATTTAACACCTACTAAGAAAGCGGGCTAAAGAAAAATTTAGATAATTTATTCCTAGTGGAGGAAGCCGAAGGAAAAAGTAGCAACAACAACAACAACAAAAAACCTATGGTTTGATAAATTTGCCGTCAATATAAAGTTTGTCAGGCTCAGATTTACTGAAATAAGCCTTACGACCCTCTTTCCTGGCTTGTTTAAGTTTTTCAATTCGAGGCTTCCTTAGTGTCTGCAATTCTCTTGGTATGTCCTCATACATTCTATACCGTGTATTCTTAAGTTTCTTACCACAGCTCAAAACTCGTTCTCTGTCCGAATATCTTAAAAAACGCGCAATAATGGCTCTACTATTCCCTTCTTGCGATGGCTTACCGATCCTGTGTATTCTCTGAAACTCAATATCCTTTGCATCTTGAATACCTAAAACATTTTCAAAGAAATATACCAACGGTATCCTTGTGTCTTCCTTCCAATTCACATCCTGCTGGTGTGGCGGCCATTCCTCGATGCCTTCGAATCTCAAATTTTCTCGGCGGCTATAGGCTTCGAGATATAGGATCTTTTTGCGGACATCGCTAATATCTCGCTTGCAGTTTTCCTTTTCTTCGCTCAGCTTTTTTTCAAAGTCATCACTCCTTTTGCTCGTGAATTCAAGGTTCTTCTCGATCTCCGTGATTTTATCCTGGGAAGATTTCTGCTTCTCCTTGACTGAGGCAACGTTCAATTCTAAATCTGTAACCGAACGTTTCAAATCCGACACCGCCGTAGAGACCTCATCCAGCTTTTTTTCTAAAACGTCAGGCATGTTGAGCTTCGATAGGATCAAATCAATCTTCTCGCCAAGGCCTTCCGCCGCCATGACTTCGTCATCCGATTCAGAGAACACGTTTTTTGGTCGCTTATCAACAGGACTAGACTCCTCAGAGCTTACCGAAGAAAGAGAACAGCGAACTTTTCTTCTTGAAGAACTTTCTGCCTCCATTCGCGTTGTATAGCCCGAAAAAATTTACCCCGTAGACGGAGCCATGAACAGCACGTCTACATCCTACGCTGTTGTCCCCAGTCCCAAAAGAGATATATGTTGATAGGGGTCTATGGATATGCACTGCAAACAATCAAGCAGTCGTAAATACTCTTCCGAGACCCCCGAATCTTACCATTCCATTCATTACCATTACTGTTAATCAAGTATCCACTGCAAAATCCTTAGACGTCTATATAGATGAAAATCTCAGTTGGAGCTCTCACATTGAGACCTTAACTAAGAAAATTGCTTCTGGTAACGGCGCTCTCAAACGAATCCGCTTATTTGTACCTCACGAAATTCTGAAGCTTATTTTCAATGCCTTAGTACGGCCACACTTTGACTATTGCAGTGTTGTGTGGGGAAACTGCAACTCAAATAAATTGCAGAAATTACAAAATCGTGCTGCACGAAGATGCTAATGCTTTAGATCATTATTTAGTAAACTTGGGTGGAGAAAATTAAGCACTCAGCGTGAAATGCAGAAACTCTCATGGCATTCAACTGCTCAAATGCTCCTCTTCTCGTTGAAATTTGCTAGGGCGATTGCTCAAAATTAAGTTAGCGAAAGTTCGTAAATCATTATTCGTAGGATTTTGGTACAGAAATAAATGCGTTTCTACGTGGCACTGAACTCCTTTGAATATATGGCAGTCAAGTTCAGTTGAAAGCATACGACAATAACATAGACTAGATAAGTTAATATATGATATGTGTTATTGGGAATGATATATGAAATAAATCATATGTGAACTGCGGAAATGAAATAAAATGAAGAATGATCCTCGCTGTTAAAAACGCAATTTATGCAACTGTGTAAAGAAGCCTGAAAAAAAATTCAGGACTTCAACGGGGTTTGACCCCATGACCTCGCGATACCGGTGCAATGCTCTAGCGTAACTAACTGAGCTATGAAGCCACTGTGAAAGAAATGAGTGTGAATGATATATGAAATTCACACTCATCTCTTTCACTGGAACATATGAACCCATAATCGACCCGCTCACAACGTCAGTGGCTTCATAGCTCATGATCAGGCTTCTTTACGCAATTGCATAAACTGCCTTCTTAACCGGGAGGATCATTCTTCATTTGATTTCATTTCCGCAGTTCACATATGATTTATTTCGTACATCACTCACACTCACGGGAACATATGAACCGATAATTGACCGGCTCCCAACGTCAGTGGCTTCGTAGCTCAGTTGGTTAGAGCATTCCACCGGTATCGTGAGGTCACGGGTTCAAACCCCCTTTGAAGTTCTGATTTTTTTTTTCAGGCTTCTTTACGCAATTGCATTAATTGCGTTTACAACTGCGATGGTCATTCTTCATTTGATATATGTTAATCTTCAGTAAGACAGTAGATCCTGTCTGATGAAGATTGAAACCATGCATGCACCTGAAAGACGCATTTCAAAAGACAAATATTGATTTTGGACATCATGTACAGTCAAATGCCACCATCTATACAATAAAGTTGAAAAATTTATACAGAATACTCACTGAGAGCAAGTAGATCAGTCACACGGCTAGTTTGTGATCATGATCGTGACTTGACTTAATTTCCTCGCTTCTTTGGGAAATTAAAAAAAATGCTGGGCCATAACATGATGGTGAACTAATATTCATGTGTCCTGTTATTGTATGTTCATAGATTCGACCGCTATTGGGAGAACTCGGAAGATTTTTTCCAACTATCCGTGTCACTATAGAGAAAATTTCATCACCATTTCATTTTACTCTAGAGAGCAATCAACTTGCTAGTGATTTGACTTACTTCCCTCACTCATCTGGGAGAATAGGGCAAAAACTTATAATAATAATAATAATAATAATAATACTTTCCTATTCCGAAGAATAGCTCATCTGCAGGTCAGCGCAGTTTTTTGTGTAGAGCAGTTACATTGTGGAACAATCTGCCCGAGAGCGTTGGATGCATTGACTCTTTTCTAAATTTAAAGTTGTTATAAAGAATATGTTTGAGGGATTAAATGAATATGGTTTGTATGAATATTTGTTTCCTTTCAAATATTTGATTTTTAAAGCTGTATTTAAATTCTGAAAAGCCCTACGGGAGAATTAAATCAAGTATTATTATTATACCTTGATCGTGAACTAAGAATAAATTTTCACAGGTTTGACGAGACTCTATGACAGTTCTTTTGTAAAGGCAATATTTAGCAAGTCCCCTATTGGTCCACCAATAATGAGTGAAAACAGGTTATAACACGTCCGTATAGAAGGACGTGCTTACATACCCAAAAAGGTTTCTTTGGAAGCGCTTTAAAATGGCGAACTCCACTGGATATGGTAACTTGTCAAGCACAACAACCTTGCTGTACCAAATAAGCCGCGCTTCTCAGGGCATGGCTGGTTTTTGCTTAGCTCTGAATATTGTTTTCTCCATCACCGCCACTCTCGGCAACATTCTGAGTCTCATTGCTCTCCATAAAGTGTCTTCTATTCATCCACCAACAAAGCTGTTGTTTCGATGTTTGGCGTTCACCGATCTTTGTGTTGGTATCATTACACAACCACTTTATGCCATCCTTTTGTTGGAGGTGAGTGCTTTCGCAAGACCGAAAAGATGGCGTATTTTCCTCTACGTTGATAAAGTAAACATCGCTTCCAGTATTATCTTGTGTGGAGTATCTGTCCTGACATCAACTGCCATTGGTGTGGATAGGCTTCTTGCCCTGTTGTTAGGGCTGAGATACAGACACAATGTAACGTTAAGGCGAGTTCGTACATTAATTGGTTGTCTGTGGCTCGTTGGAATTTCAATTGGATTTATACACTCGTTCTGGGCCCGTGGAATCGCCTTTATTATGGTCATTGTTATTGGTGGACTTTGTCTGTTCATTTCAATCTTTTCTTACACGAAGATCTTCTTGAAGCTTAGACATCATCACGCTCAATTCCAAGAACAACCGAACGGTAGAGGAATTCCACTGAACATAGCAAGATACAAGAGGACTGTCAGTAGCATAGCCTGGGTACAATTGGCTTTGGTTTTTTGCTATGCTCCGTTAATTGTTTTGCTTATAATAGAGGAGGCAATTGGAGCTGATTATGATAGGAAAAGGTTTATTTTATTGCCCCCTATAATAACAGTTGTGTATTTAAACTCCTCTCTGAATCCAGTTCTTTATTGCTGGAAGATGACAGAAGTAAGGCAGGCAGCAAAGAACATTGTAAAAAGGCCGTGTTGTTCGACAGATTAAGCTATAGTTTTATTTCTTGTAATCAACCTTTTTCGTCTGATTGTTGAGGCTTTTCTTTTTCGGTAACATTTTAATATTATATAGATGAGATTAATAAAAACACCTTCTGCTTTACAAGAATGGGTGAGCGGTTCTATAAAATAGAGCAGGTATATGGCATTTTCAGTTTTGTTTTGAATATTGCCTTGTAATATGGTCTTCTCTGAGATTAGAATAAAATCATCATTTCCAATTCAACTGTATGCCTTTAAGAATCGCTGAGTTTTAGTCGTACTAGGTTGGAAATCCCCAAACAGCAAAACTGGTGAAATATCCGTGTCACTATAGGGAAAATTTCATCTTGCGTTTGTTTATCACGTTTGAAAAACGCCATTTCATTTTACTTCAAGAACAGTTGGCTTGATCGGGACTTGACTTGACTTGACTCCATATCCTTCTATATCCCCCGATCTTGTCTCTCCGGTATGGCTTTCCGCCATGTTTACCTGCATATACCGCGTCCAAGTGACGCTGGCCGCAGGCGTATATGATCTTTGCCCGAGGGGGAACAAATAATCTTCGGAAATCGGAAAGCTTCGCTTTCCGAACGAGGCACGATGTGCCGAGTAAAAGAAGAGTACTCTTCTTATACTGTAAGCCAACCTTTTGTCACCGTGCGCGCCCACAGTACTTTGGTCCGCGGTACATGCAAATAGACATTGCCGAAACCGTACCAGAAAGAGACAAGATCGGGGGATATAGAAGGATATGGAAGCAGAAAACATTCACAAATCAGAAGGATTTCATTTCGACAATCTTTATCGTACAAAGTAAACATATTTTGGAATTAACAAGGTGAGACTTTGTCGTGTACGATCGAACAGAACTCCTCTGCACCCTGTGGAATCGTCGCTGAAAAAAAACGCCTCATTGCCTACCGTGTACTACGAAAACCCAGCGAAAGTTTTAGCTTTACTGCGACCACACTGAACGTGGTAAACCCAAAGTTTGCTGTACCGGAGAGCGAACTCGAAGTCTCGGATGTCGGAACTAACAAGGATGAAGTGAACTTTGCCATCCTCGGTAACTACGCGAGATAATAGCCCCGGTCAAAGAAAGATCGCCAAGAAAAGATCACGACAGACATCCGCACACTTCGGTATTCGGCGACCTGGTCGTCGATAATGCTTTGAACTGTGGGGAAACAGTATAAATCATACTTTTGCCAAACCCTGTAGGGAAAACAGCGAGAACATCTTTGCTTCGAAGTAAGTTATCGACTGTCCGGCAGACGCTGTTCTGGTTTGAAATCTAACGGAGAGTTCAGATGTTTCGATAAATTCTCACAAGCTTTCAAGATATCGAGAAAGCGATTGTTACCACTTTCTCCGCTGGAGCAAATAAGAGCTGGAACTTGGCTGGTTTCAATTCATCTTCTGTTAAGTCCGACACAGAAGCGGCAGAAATTCCCATCCCTCTAGCTTCTTCGATTTGGTGGTCAATGATGCTTTGCAAAGGACAAACGAAAAAAACTGTTTGCTGCTGTTCCACTTTGTAGACTGCGAGTAGTCTCTAATTTCGGGGATGGATTGTGCGGTGGGCGAAAGACACGCGCGCGCGCGAAGTTGCGAGGAGACGCGACGCGAGGGGAGCGCCGAAAATTAGAGACCACAGACAGCAGAGGCGGCAACAAATAGCAGTAATATGAAGCTTTTGCCGTAACTTGTCGGTAATACAGCTAGTGCATCTCTGTCCTGAAGCAAAGCTTCGACCGCCTGACGTCGTTCGGATATTAAACTTAACGCAAACTTCAGATGGAACGAAATATTCTCGCACCTTTTAGAACAGAGTCACTACCGCCGTGCGACACTTTTGTTTTTGTCTCTGAAACCACGCGGTCCACGCTCGATGATAGATTACGTCATCACCCGGTCAATTTATGAGACACGAGTGCAAGCTCTCCTTCTCTCCTTTCCTCCCCCACTCCCTACCCCCCGGGAGAGCTTGCTCGCAGGCTAGGGGCTTAAAAAAATGCGTTTGAAAATTGTGAAAATTAGAGACCTTGTATGGTTTAGAGGGACACACTTATCGAAATAGAGACATTTATATGGGATTTTAAATGTATGTTATCTGGCAGCTTTTCAACCAAACATGCTCAAACTGCTTATTTTGAGATACCCTTTCATGTGAGAATTGATGTGTCCTATGGATTACTCATCAATGGCATCCCAGTACTTATCGATGTCACCGATTATTCATTCATTCTATTAAATACTTATCGATTACTTATTGATTACCCATCGATTACTCATTGATTACATACATTTTATTATGCTGTACATCTAACATCTAATACGATTTTCCGGCATTGTTCTTTATTATAACTGACTTTTCTGTTATAAATGTTTGTGTGGATGGTTCGCAACGACACTAATGGGCAAAGAGGAATAATTATAAATGCAGGGGAAAGTAACTGAATTCATAGGAATCTAAGAATCGTCTCTCGTCTATTACAATCATCTATGAGAAAACGGAATGGCGCGGACAATATTGATTTGATGGACGGTAAAACTGCCGAAAAGGAAATGTTCAGATAGTAGGTTAAATAAAGTTTGCATTTTGATATTGAAAAAGTTGTTTTTTATTTTCAACTGATTACTCACTGATTTCACTGATGTCATCGATTAGGAACGTCTGTTAACATCCGAACATATCAAGCTGGGAAATGCCGGGTTTTCCGTCTTTTTCTCGATAAAATAAAATCTCAGCGAATGGCTGGCTGGTGGGATTTGGGAAACACCATCTACAAATCGCATGAACCCCCTCAGCTTGCGAATTTTGTTTAACATGCCCCCCTTAAAGCGGTGGTTTTTCCGGATGACTCCCCCCCTCAAATAAAGTGATCCTCTCTTTTAATATTCTCTGTTATTCCCTACTTCACGTGATTGTGTTTGCTATGAAGACAATACTGATTTACAATTTCTATACTGCAGAGAGCTGTTTATTAAAAAGCACAAAGGATAATCCAAGGATAATCCTCATATGATTTATCTTTTGCCTCCCTACTTTCCTTTGCATTTTCTTCTGCTCCCTTTTTCCTTTCTTAGTGCGGATGGCTGTTTAAAAAGGCCGAACGACTTTTCCATGCCAGAGTACCAGTTGAAGCCCAGTGATGGAGGAAAACTTAACTTGACCACCATTTGCACAGAGGAGTGGTGCAAAAAAAATAGAATGTCATTTTGAAAAGTGTGAAGGAACATGATCCCACACTCTTTGAGTCCAATGGGCTTACTTTCATTAATAAAGCAGGGCGAAGAATTTGCCCTTAGTTTCAATGTAAACCAGAATGCGAATGTATAGAAGCTAAATTGACAAAGGTCACGGAAGACATGGAAGCACTAGAAAATAAGAAGAGAAGTTATGATACACAAACAGCACTTTAACAAAAGGAGAAGGAAAAAAGAAAAGTGCAAAAGTCAAATGAAAGAAAGAGAAAGGGGACTGAAAGCAACATCCAACGAGTTTATGGAACCTGTGTTGGAGACCCGCTAAGAAATGGTCTTCCACAATGGCTTGTCATTTGTGTACCCTCCTAGCCTGGCCGTCCCGGAAGAGTGTATTAAAGTTGAGGATGTGTGAATGATATATGAAATAAATCATATAAGAACTGCGCAAATGAAATCAAAATGAAGAATGATCCTCGCAGCTGTGAACGCAATTTATGCAATTGCGAAAAGAAGCCTGAAAAAAATTCAGGCTTCTTTTCGCAATTGCATAAATTGCGTTCACAACTGCGAGGATCATTCTTCATTTTGATTTCATTTCCGCAGTTCATATATGATTCATTTCATATATCATTCACACTCATTTCTTTCACGGGAACATATGAACCCACAATTGACCTGCTCCCAACGTCAGTGGCTTCATAGCTCAGTTGGTTAGAGCATCGCACCGGTAATCGCGAGGTCACGGATTCAAACCCCGTTGAAGTCCTGAATTTTTTTCAGGCTTCTTTTCGCAGTTGCATAAATTGCGTTCACAACTGCGAGGATCATTCTTCATTTTGAAAGTTGAGGATGTTGCCACATCGTTATTTAGACGAGATGGGCCATACATCGCACAGCTCTTGGAAAGGAATTATTTCAACAGTGGTGCAAATTCTAGAAGCAGAATCACCATCAACTTAAGCAGGAGGTCAGAGACTATGTTTACACCTTCATGTACCCTGAAGAGTACACTCTGACTGAAAGCATTTCTGAAAGTGACTCCCACGGCAGCACAAGCGGCGAAGAAGAGCTCGACGACAGTTAGACTGCAACGAAACCTAAAAAATAACAGTCTTAGTTTAAAATCCCCTTTTAGTAGCTACAAATATTTTTTGTCATCCAACGTTATCTTAAAGCAGAAGGAAAGTTTGTAATAAATTTGTATCCTGTCTACTGCGTTTGTTCCATTTCAAAGTTTTGCTAAAATATTTCACGTCACCCACTTTTTCCCCTTATATTTTTTGGATCCCCCCTCGAAAGCCATGTTTTACGCATGCCCCCCCCCCCCCCCCCAATCCTAGCAGCCCTCTACCTCATAAAAAATGAACGGTCCCTTATATCCATGGCTCGAACACAGGGATGGGTGTGAGGCCCGAACTGTGAGCGTAAGTGTTTAAGTAATGGTTCGTGTAAAGACTATAGCGAAATCAGCAGGATTCCGGCACCGTTAGCCGTTTCTTTCAGACTGGAAATAATTACCAGAGAGCGACTGTGATTGGACTAAAGCGAAAAAGCGCCAAATTCAAATCGTTTTCTTCAAATCCTCGCATTGTCAGGCAGTTAAATAAAACGACATTTGAACGGGACCAAGTTTTCATTTTTTCGTTTTTCTCTCAGCTATTGTTTTAAGATTTGTATGTGGGGAAGCGCCGTTTAAGAGTAATTTCTCCGCCCCGAAAACCAACGCGTGTCAAAAACAGCTCTGATGATCGCTTAGTGCGTGAAACTCGAGTAACTACCTTCCGTGTTTTCAGTCATCTGTATTATATATAACAAAAGACTGAAATAATGCCATAGCGGCACACGTGCATTTCATACCAACAGGAAAATATTTGCATTCTTTATCACTGTCACTTACATGCAGTTTAGTTCCGCCGAATGCAAATACATTACACATATATATTCATGACTCGTACACAGGGTTGGGGATGCAGCCCGAACTCTGAGCTGCTGAGGGACAAAACTAGAGGCCTAAAGAAATAGAAACAGCTAAGCGGCTTTCTAAGGAATCTGCGACGTACCCATCTTTTAGCGCCATCTACCGGAACGCTTGAACAATCTGTCCGAAATACCACTGTTAGCGACGGCGGAGGCACCGCCACTCCAAAAGCTATGCCACGAATAACACTTAGGATTTAATCTTACGTCCACTAACTTCTTCAATAGTACTTCTCTACATCTCGCGTAAGACAGTTTGGAAGCTGAGCGGATCTGAGAGTGACTTCCGGACTTAGTTTGAAAATTGCCAAAAAGAAAACCATCACCGCCATAAGCAGACGTGGGCAAAGAGAGTTTATTCTGGCATACATGCCAGACCAGGGACAAAGGTCGGTAACAGTTTTAACAATTGGAACAACGGCGCCTTCACGACATTGATCAGTCTTACTACTTTTGCTGAACAGTTCACAGTATGTGGCATGGGAAAGTATATCTTTAAGCTTTAGATTGGATAACTCGTCAAATCTCAGGAACCCTGCAAAAGCAAGGAGAGCCATGGGCATGAACTTCGTGTCCACTAATGACCCATCAAGGCTTTTGGGAAAACTTAAGCAAAATTTCCACTGTAGACATAAGACGGTTTTTGGATGTCTGGTGCGAGAACCTCCGCCTGGCGGACTGCAGGACCTTTTGTGGGAGTGTATGACTTGTTGGAGACTCAGGCAGCAATGTCATGCGCCCAAAGGATGCTGCACAAAGCTGTCTTGACCGGGGCTGGAGAAGTGGACGCTTGAAGGAAGTACAAGGCAATATAGGCGGGTGCAGCTGGTAGCATAGTAATCTCGAAAAACCTGGATGCCCAAGAGCGCCATCGTCTGAAGCCGTTGAGATAGTTGAGTGTAGTATTACGTGGTACGGAATCAAGAACAACTTCGGGAAAATTGTCAGCCAAAGGCGCAGGCAAGGTTCTTGTACATAGGTGAGCTCGGCCCACGTAAAAACGTCTGGAAAGAACAAAGGGAGAGAGGAAAAATGCTAGGCATAAAAGATCTGAGAGGAAACAAAGGAAGATATTCGACTGGGTTGGGGCAAAGCGAGAAATGGGATCGCCACCGAGGGGAACAAAATAGTTACCGAGACTACACCCACACGCGGCCACCGAGGCACACGTGACTTCACGCTAGGTAAAACAAACCTCCACACAGAGCTCATTGCCGCCGAGGCACATAAGCTGGGGAAGGAACAGGCCACTAACATGATGGAAAAAGGGTTTAATACAGAATAATGCAAACGTAATATAGTGAGTAACAAAGAAAGCTTTTCTAAAATAAATTGGGGATTATGAATAAATACTATGATACCATAGAATGCTTTATCATGACCTAACGAGCCAATAGACAGATGGCTAGAGCGAGGGACTTGAATTTAGGCCCGTCGAATACAGATGCAGTGGAACCCCTGATGAAAATTCCAGAAACATCGATGAAAATAATCGTGCCCTTAACACAAGGATTGTAAGGGGACTGTGATTCGAAAAGTATGGGCAAAAGGGAGATGAAACCAACTCGAGTACGAGCAAGGATCCCTCGGCTTTGCACTCTTCAAGACACCTAATTACCCTGGAACAAAACCGTATGATTTTCTTCTCTGGAATAAAAAGTAAACCCTGAAAAAGGTCGATGGTAGACCTAACCAGTCAATAACAAGGGTGGGGAGCCAAATAGCCTTTCCCGAATTAGGAACAAATCCAGAGAGCACCAGGTCCGACTTGACCTTAGCGCTATGATCCAAGGCAACCTGATGTGGAGGAGTCTTCCCCAAACCGCCGTCGAGGTAATTAACTACAATGTGGACACCTAGCTGCCTCCAGTGGGCAACAAGAGGCCTGAAAAGCTTGGTGGAAATATATGAGGCAGAAGCAAACCCAAAGGGGAGGAATCGGAAACAAAAGTATTTCCACTTACACTTGTAAAACCAGGAGCGGTACTGGCGAGTAGGAAAAATTAGCACATGACGATAACCACTGTTAATATCAAACGAAAACATGAAATGACCCTATCCTAAATAGTTCAGGGCAACCTTGAGGTCTTCAAACTTAATTATCCGTTTCCACTTACACTTACCAAAATCAAACGCTTCTTGGACGGAAACGGACAAGGGATTAACTTTGCGAGGAATAACATCAGTTTCAAAAACCCGATTAGTAAATAGCAGTTTATTCAGATATAGCCTCCCCAAGACAGCTCGGATAAGCTAGAGCTAGATAGTTGTTCTTCGAAAAACTAGAAGGAGGCTTAGAGTGAAAAGGAATACGGTACCCTTCACCAATGACATCTAAAGTAAACCGACTTTTTACCACAAGAGTAATCTCGCAATCTAATTGGCTAATTTGCCGTTGTCCATAAGAGTGTAGACAACGCTGCTCGCGTCAACGTGCCACCCAATGACGTTTTTCAGCTCCCGCTCGGAAATAAACATTTCATTTGACGTTGATATTGTGGTAAAAAGTATTGATATTGTAGACTCACTTGGCTGCCCCTCGTGAGTCCACAACATTTTGATTACTGTGATGACGAATATCGTTGTGGATAACGCTAAACTACATTCGATTTGCTACAGTGCCAACAATAGCGCCAAAAATCTATATGTTTCTTCAATCTATCTGGCATAACAGTGTTAGAAGTAACACCCTGTTCATAATCGTAGAGATCTAAACTAAAATCTTCTGGAAGAGAGTTTAATGACTCATCTCTTTCCTGTAAGGATCGGGAGCAATCACAGCTCATCACACGCGCACGACGAAGACTGGTAATTCGGGACTAGACACTGGCTTCGAAAGTGACCAAATTTCCAAACGCGAAGCAGGATTCTGAAACTCTGTAGGAACATTGAGGGTTGCAGTAGAAGGACAGGAGAATTGACTCGCAGTGCACTGGAAAACGGTTGATATGGCATTCCTGAGAGAAATTAGAGACTAAGATTGAGCGCTCCTTCGTTTCTGAGAGGCTCTTCTTTCGGCCTTCCTTATTCTTTTGTTGTTATCGCTTTGGTCGGCAAGGTCTCTGCGTTGATATTCATTAACTACTTCCCAACCCTATTCGGAGGATCAGCAATAAGGATGAGTTTGTTTCTGTGGGCAAGCTTATTCTCACCTTCTATTAACTCCTCAAGATGAGCTTTTTCTGTCAACCTTGAGGCGGTGTAGCCGCAAGGAACAAAGAGGCCGACTGAGCGTGATCAAGCACTTACAAGATGACTTCGCACTACTTTTCGTTCCCTTTCTTCTTCAGTTCCGTAGCAGGGTTAAATTTATTGGGGTGGCACATCACGAGCGAGTTTGATTCCCGGCCGGGGAATGCTCACCCGGGAGATTTTGAAATATATGGTCCCTGAAATAGCATTTCCAGCCTTCCGAGCGTAGTTTCCAGCAATTTTTGACTGACTAAAACCATTGCTCAGATTTGTTACTTCAACTTTGTACTCTTTTTATTGAACAGGTTTATTATAAAAAGTAGGCATGAAGCTTGTCAGTGTTGTGTGATAAATTATCCACATACCTACATACCTATATTACATAGACCCTACGGACTATAATATTCTTTGCCTAATTCGGATGTTTGAGCTGACTTCGACTTTCGGGGCAAATCGTTTGTTCAAAATTTTCCCAGCAACTACTTTCTGTTTTCATGTTTTCCAACAAACTAGTTGGCTGCAGTCACCATTACTGTCACCATGCATGTCAGTCTTGTCAGTCCTGTCCCTGTGGACATGAAGCATCACTGAGATGGTTCAGCCTTGCGTCTCCAGTTGTTGCACGTCAATATGTCTTCACGTACAGAAGATGACCGTTCTCTCGCGCCATTTGTTGCTGGCGTTGCCAGCAGTAACTTACCCAGGGTGCAAATCTCCGCGGACAGAAACAATTTGTGGGAATCATCAACTGACTAAAAAAAGAATACCAGGTCATAAACGCTGAATCTTGACGAGTCATAACCCATTGAGGCAGCGATTTGTCTACCTGTGGAAGGAGTGACAGCTGTCCTTCAATTTGAAAGGGATCTAAATCTTCACCATAGACTTCAATACCTCATCCCGTACAGTGTCACACAAGTTTTCTTGTCAAATCTTGATGTGACGGCAGTTGCGAAATCAATCTTTTCGAAATGATTTGCTTGAAGTGCTCCTTAGCGCTTTTAGAAAAATAACGAGTTTGCTGTTCTCCAGTTTCGAATCTTCTCGGTGCTTTTCTCTTTCTTGGAGGCTCGGGGTCTTGATGGACATAATTCATTTGCAAGCCCAACTCCTCTTTGAGATCGGACAAGGCCTTGGCAGGGTCTGAATCGGACAGCATTCAGGCCCGTAGGCAGGTTTTTTCGTGGGTGTGTGTGATTTGTAGACGCTAGCCTCTAGGGGTGTCCGAGAGCATGCTCTCCCGGGAAATTTTGAAAATTATGTTGTCTGAAACTGCATTTCGTGCGTTTTGAGGGCAGTATGATATGGAAACAGGCAGCTGAAAGCAAACCTAAGAACGTTAATATTACTCAAAGTTTTCAACTTCGAAGTGTTTTTTTCTTTTTTCGCAAAGAAGTAGAATAATAATAATAATAATAATAATAATAATGATAATAATAATAATTTTGGGAATAATGTCACAATTTGAAAGGTACAAAAATAGAAACAAAGTTGCAAATTCGTATTATTACGAATTAATTGTGACACATTCTCTTGTGTGACATTATTACCTAAAGTAGATCGTGATCAACAGCAAACCGAGTGGCACTAGGTTTGCTGTTGTTCATGCATGATCACGATCGGTTAGGAGTCTCCCAAGCTCAAGCGGTGGCACATCGCACTCCCCCTCTCTACGGGCGTGGCATTATAAGGACTAAAATGTGAAAGTTCGAGAGAAAATATGTTTACCCCGTTGCTCCGATTATGCTCGTGGGGAAACGACCGTGATTAAGGCAAAGCCTTGGATTTCGCAATTTCTCTTTATACATGATACATGTAAGCGTTTTCTTTTCCCCAGTAAAACCTGAATTCTACAAATACTATACTAAGCTTTCAGAAAATGTATAGGTTACCGGGGTTTTCTCTCAAAGCGCTGGCGTAAACGTTCTATCTCTAACCACGGTCATTTTAGGAGGTGATACTGATACCCGGGCAAACGGCTTCAACATTTGCTTCAACATCCGTTCGATTTTGTTGAACAGCGATCATGTCGAAACTGTTTTCCACCCCATTTCAACTGTGTTGAAATATGTTAAATGTAAGTTCAAATGGAATTTGAATCGAACATCCATTCAACATTTCTTTTGTTATCGTGAATGTTGAACGATACTGAAGCCCTTTGCCACCCGCTTCATTCTTGTCCCTCGAGTCTTCGCTCCGTGCTGCGCAGGCTTGACGAAGCGAGCGACTCTCGAAAGATCCGATAGGTTGACGATACTGATTGGCTGTTTAAAACAATTCAAATAGACGGAAGTAAAACAGAACTCTTACAAAGTCTTACGCGGAGCTGAACCCTAAGCATGTGCAGTTCAGCCGGAAGCCCGATATTTTCGGACTTCAAATCGGATCTTTCCAGGGTCGCTCGTTTCCTGACCACTGGTCAAGGGCAACGAAAACCCTGGGTACGAGGTTGCACCCGCTTTAACATTGTTAGGTATGCGCATGCGCACACGCACTAATCGATTTCTCAAAGAAGTATCCATAATAACAACCGCGGGACTGAATATCAGGCCTCTCGTGAAGCTTTGTTGAATCAAATGTTGATGATGTGTTGAAACCGTTTGCCATCCCCGGCGTTCAACATAATTCAACATTGCTCAACAGGGCTCAAAAAAATCGAACGGATGTTAAAGCAAATGTCGAGGCCGTTTGTCCATGCCTTAAGAGAACGAATGCAGAATAAATTACAAAAGGTAACGTCTGGAACCAACCTTTATTCTAATTAGCCAATTCAAACTTATCCTAAGCTTTTTTAATCAAATGTTGATGATGTGTTGAAACCGTTTGTCATCCCCGGCGTTCAACATCGTTGAATATCGCTCAACAGGGTTCAACAAAATCGAACGGATGTTAAAGCAAATGTTGAAGCCATTTTCCCATGCCTTAAGAGAAGGAATGCAGAATAAACTACAAAAGCAAACGTCTGGAACCAACCTTTATTCTAATTAGCCAATTCAAACTTGTGTCTAAGTGTTTGTTGTCGGATTCCGGCCAATATTCCTTGAATTTCAATAGAAACAAGATTCTGTGATTGAATATGTCATTTCACCCTCAAACGATGGCCTTACTTTCTTGTTTTTGCCATCTCTTTTATCACTTCTGCATCCATTTTTATTTTTAATTTGGTAGCTTTTCTAGTTAATTAATTCTTTCAGCTGTCGTGATTCATTTTCCAACGTCATTCGATGAAGGAGGAACAAGAACAAATAGCAAATCGAAGATGAAATTTTATATGTATTTTCACACTTACGCATAACCAAAAATAAAAACAACCCCCCCCCCAAAAAAAAAACATAAAAATAAAAATATAGGAAATCCGGGCTCTTCTAATAGGAGTCGAACGTGTAACCTAATTACAACGGTTACTAGTTCAGATGTTTTACCGGGCTGTGCACTGAGCTGCAGGGGATTCGTGGGAATGACGACAGGTGGCAACTGTTCGAAGTGAAAGAAACTTGACATGGCATATTTTAAGCGAGGTAAACAAATGAAAGATGTCTTCTGTAGCTCAGAACTATTAATCGGATTTGTTTCCAACTGTCCATTTCCCTAAAGAGAAAATTTCATCTTCCGTTTAATTATCACGCTTGGGAAACAAAATTTTATTTTACTCTCAAGAACAATCGACTTGATCGGGACTTGACTCATTCCTTCAAGTCTCCACTTGGAGAATAGGGGCATAACTTGATCGTGAACTAAGAATGAATTTTCAGCTGAATGACGAGCCTTGACGACAGTTATATTGTAAAGGCAATATTGACTATTGCCCCTATTGGTCCACCAATAATTATAAAACGTCTGTAAAGCAGGACGTGCTTACTGTCATAACCCAAACGTTTTCTTTGAAATCGCTCTAAAATGGTGAACTCTACTGCAAATGGTAACTTGCCAAGTGTAACAGCCATGCTGCACCAAATAAGCCACGCTTCTCAGGGCATGGCTGCCTTTTGCTCAGCTTTAAACATTGTTTTCTCCATTACAGCTACTGTGGGCAACATTCTGATCCTGATTGCTCTCCATAAAGTGTCTTCTATTCATCCACCAACAAAGCTGTTGTTTCGATGTTTGGCGCTCACCGATCTTTGTGTTGGTCTCATTACACAACCACTTTATGCCATTCTTTTGTTGGAGGTGAGTGTTTCCGCAAGACCGATAAAATGGCGAATTTTCTACTACGTTGATAAAGTAAACATCGTTTCAAGTTTTATCTTGTGTGGGGTATCTGTCTTGACATCCTCTGCCATTAGTGTGGATAGGCTTCTTGCCCTGTTGTTAGGGTTGAGATACAGATACACTGTAACTCTGAGGCGAGTTCGTACAGTAATTGGCTGTCTTTGGTTGGTTGGAATGTCAATTGGGTTGATATACTCATTCTGGGCTCCTGGCATCGCCTTTATTATGGTCATTGTTATTGGTGGACTTTGCCTGCTCATTTCAGTCTTTTCTTACACGACGATCTTCCTGGAACTCAGACATCATCAAGCTCAAATGCAAGAACATGCTCACCAAGAACAACCGAACGGTGGAAGAATTCCAGCGAACATACCACGATACAAGAGGACTGTCAGTAGCATAGCCTGGGTACAATTGGTATTGATTATCTGCTATGCTCCACTAGTGGGTTTGTTTATAATGGAGGAGACAACCGGAGTTGGTTATAATAGGAAAACGTCTATTTTTTGGCCGCCTATAATAACAGTTGTGTATTTAAACTCCTCTCTGAATCCAGTTCTTTATTGCTGGAAGATAACAGAAGTAAGGCAGGCAGCAAAGAACATTGTAAAAAGGCTCTGTTGTTCTACAGATTAAGCTATAGTTTTATTTCTTGTAATCAACCTTTTTCGTCTGATTGTTAAGGGTTTTCTTTTTCGGTAACATTTTAATACTATATAGATGAGATTAATAAAAACACCTTATGCTTTTCAAGAATGGGTGAGCGGTTCTATAACTGAATAGAGCAGGTATATGGCATTTTCAGTTTTGTTTTGAATATTGCCTCGTAATATGGTCTTCTCTGAGATTAGAATAAAATTATCATTGCTAATTCAAATGTATGTTTTTTAAGAATCGCTGAGTTTTAGTCGTACTACGTTGGGAATCCCCAAACAGCAAAACTAGTGAAATATCCGTGTCACTATAGAGAAAATTTCATCTTGCGTTTGTTTATGACGTTTGAAAAGCGCCACTTCATTTTGCAAAACGACTCTGTTGTTCGACAGATTAAGCTATAGTTTTATTCCTTGTTATCAACCTTCTTCTCATTGTTGAGGCTCCTCTTTTATGCTAACATTTTAGTATGATAGATGAGCTTCATGAAATTGTGTTCTACCTTTTGAAGAACGGGTGAGCGATCTGTAATATTGAGCAGGTGGATATGGCATCTTCAGGTTTGAATAATGTCTTAGTGTAATATTGTCTTGTAATGAAGAATCAAATTATCATTTGGTAATTCGAATGCATGTCTTTTTTTTAAAGAATCGTTGATTGTTGATTGTTGGGAAACCATGTACATACAGCAAAATTGAAAGTGGAATGACACAACTGAATGACCTCTGTAGGAATTATATGGACAAGGCACTTTACTGATTTTTGAAACTGTCTGGGTATCTTGACCGTTTGTCCGTTTACAAAACAAAAGTAAAGAATAAGCAATAAACAGCTGTTTGCGAATGCCTTGTTGATGTCGGTGCTGATTTGATATTTTGATGACGAGTCTTCATCCATTGGACACTCGCTGTGCTTATTTGGTCCTCAGCAGGTTATCCCTTAATGCTCAGTTTGAAATAGTTTTTATAAAAGACTTTATAATTAAGAAATTTGTTGAATAATTGTAAGGATCTGGACACTGGATTAGCCTTCACTTCTTATAAGTTAAAAAAAAAACATGTTTAGTGTAAAGGATTCGATTCCCAATGCGCTGCTTTCTCAGGTGGTATAAAAATTTACTTGTGCTGGCTGTATTACCTGCTATGTCGGTGGAACCACCAGAACGTTTGGCAGTAGGGTTCGCGAACATCTACTTTCGGATCGTAATTCCCACATCAACAATGAACTGGGTCAGCGGGCAGTGAGCATGATGGCCGCGTTTTCGCTAGCTCTGCCTACTTGAGATTTCTTTGTTTTTCTTGATGTAAAGTTTACTCAACTTAACGAAAAAGGAACAAACAATGACTGCAAAAAGAGGGAAAGCAAAGGAAACGGTGGAAGAAGATTTCGAAACTTTCGTACGCCATCAGTTAAGTTGAATAAGCGACGGCTTGAAAGAAATGAAAGGTACTCAAGTCCAGATTCAAAGAGACATTGAATCGCTTCAGAGTCAAACCAAGAAGAATGAGAGCTCAATTTCCAAATTGAAAGAACCTTTGGATACAAAGCTGGAGGTATTAACAGGAGAACTACATGAAGCTAACACAAGAATTGACCGAATTGAGAACGAAAGCACCAAGTATGCAAAAGAGATCGATGACACCTACGAGTGACTGTTGTCCCTGGAGAGATATTCTAGGGATTTTAGTCTGAGATGCTACAATATCCCTGAGTCAACAGGCGAAGATCGAAGATTGTACTGCAAAGCTCCGTAATATCCTGGAGAATGATCTACAATTGCAACCAAACATCGAAAACGCCCTCAGGATCGGGCCCGTCATGGATGAAGGCACTCTCAGACCGATTTTGGCTAAGTTTTGTACCCTCCAGAGCGTGGTGTTGCTTGATCTCGGCGCGGCTTTTGACACTGTCGATCATGACATTTTGTTGGAGAGACTTGACAAGGACATTGGAATGCGCGGCGTTACGCTCGACTGGTTTCGTTCATATCTCTCTAATCGATGCCAACAAGTCTGTATTGATGGATCTCTGTCAAATCAACGCTATCTTAACTGTGGTGTACCTCAGGGGTCCTGTTCAGGTCCTCTACTATTTGTTATGTACACTTCTACGCTGTTCGAGGTCATCGAACGTCATCTTCCCAAGGCTTATCGTTACGCGGATGATACCCAGCTATACGTGAGTTTCAAGCCCAATGATGCTAACGCCCAGGATGGGGCCATTCGCGCAGTGGAGGATTACATTAAAAATATAAGGAACTGGCTTATTGAAGGACGCCTGTTACTCAATGGTGATAAAACTGAATTTCTAGTTATTGGAACTCGCCAGCAGTTAAATAAATTAAATCCATCAGTACTTCATGTAGGTGATCATTCGATTAATCCTTCGGTTAACGTAAGGAATTTGGGAACGATATTTGACAATTCGGTTAGTATGGATACTCATATAAATCAAGTTTGTAAGATCGCTTTTTACCATATTCATAATATTCGTAGAATTTCTAAATACCTTTCACAGCAATCCCTTAAAACATTAGTTAATGCTTTCGTTACGTCCAGACTCGATTATTGTAATAGCTTACTTTATGGCCTTCCCAAATATCATGTAAATAAACTTCAGAATGCTGCAGCCAGGTTAATAACGAACACTAGAAAGTATGATCATATCACAGCAGTTTTATATAACTTCACTGGCTACCTGTGTTTTACCGCATCTATTTTAAATTTTAATTATTACATTTAAGGCTATATATAATATGTCACCTAGCTATATTAGTAACTTAGTGTCTATTAAGTCGTGTTCTGCTTATTCCCTTAGATCAAATTCTTCATTATTTTTGGACCGTCCCAAGGGGCGTATGCTATCAACATTAGGAGCTCGTTCTTTTTATGCTGCTTCCCCCACACTGTGGAACAGCCTTCCAGCAAATATTAGGGAAATAACATCACTCGCCATTTTTAAGAAGAAACTTAAGACATATCTTTTTAATTTAGCTTACAGCAAGTAATTCTTAATGGCATTTTAGTAGATTTTAGAGTTTTATATAGTTATATAAATATATATATATATATATATATATATATATATATATATATATATATACAGATAAATAAGAAATAAGGACAGTTGGGCGAGCTTCTAGCTGATCTGACGAATGTAATGACGTTTTGGCTGTTCAGCCTTTTTCAGATTAAAAAGTTTAAAAACTAAGAACTAAGATTAACGAAACCCTCAACGAAACCCTCAACGAAACCCCCCACATGGAATGGGAACGACCCTTACTGAGCAAACGACTCAAATATATTAATCTTACTTTAATTTCTCCTCACCTGTCCTGATAGTAATCATCACTACGTTTTTTTCTCTAAACGTATTTTATTATATAACTGGCTCTTTCAGCGGTCAAGATGAATCAATTCTCCTGCTATGATTGGCTACCTGTGAGGTCGAGATAGAGCCATTTTGACCGCTCGGGATAGCCGTTCGTCTCGCGTTTGACTGTCTTTTAATAGCGTCCTTTGAGTCATATAATAAATCCTTTATTGACCAAGCTTGTTCTGTCAAGATGGCAGGATTTGGCCTCGTTCTTTTTTTGCGTGTTTATGGACCTCGACTTCATCTCGGTCCATAAACACGCAAAAAAAACCCCAATAACCAATAACCAATAACCCATATGTATATTTTGTTGTCAAGTATAATTTTCAAGGAATTCTCTTTGTACCACATTGTTTGTAATCACCTATTTAGTGGTATCCCTTAGGTATTATTTAATATTTTCACAGACTTGTATTGTTATCACGTTATCTGTGATCAGCAATTATTTCTATTATTTATAATTTAATCAACACTATAACAAAATTCTCGAACGCGATTTGTTATCAGCAGCCCGATTTGAGCACTAATAGGACAGTGTACGCGCCATGCTTGTAATCGGAAAGTGTAATATGATAGTTTACGCGTCATGGCTGTGAAATTGGACAGTACGCGTAATTTTGCGCGCGCTGTTGTCGTTCATTTTGTTGAGTAAACTATTATGTTTTTTGAGAACTCATAACGACGTGTAACCGTTTAACGCTCAACCGATGGCTAGTACGTTTCTCAAATTTTGCCATAGTTTTGATTTATTGGCATTAGAACTTCGTGTCGTCCAATTCTGTCTGTAATCATACTCGTACAATTACAGACCGAATTGGACTCCCCTCGGTCCTATTACCATTATTAATTTTCTTTGTTCCATGAATTGACGATGAATTTTTATTTTTTGACGATAGTGGTCAATACTAAAGTGTGTCCGAATCATGTCATAACTCAAACGTTGTGCCGCGTGCTTTAGGAACTCCGGTGGTCCAACCTGAAAGGCCTCCAAGCGGAGCCCCATACTAATAGGAATCCGTGAACTGCTTTGCTCAAGGTAATCATCGCTAACGGTAGTGTTCGTGGGCAGACTCGTACCCAGTCGCTATTTACGTGTTTTATGGGGAGAGAAGATCGGATACGAGGATGGATTGCATGCTCGTATCCAATCTTCTCTCTCCCCATAAAACACGTAAATAGCGACTGAGTACGAGTCTATAATAACAATAATAATAATTAAATAACAATATATAATTATAATAAGAACCTTCCCAGAATCCTTTGCAGCTGGAAAATCGTCAATCCCAAATAACTTGGTCAGTTTGAGGGCAGCAAGACCCCCACGTTGTCTAGAAATAAGTCTTACAATAAACTAATTATTGTACAAGACTAAGGGCGATGACGTCATTGGTCACGTGACTTTGCTCACAAGTGCGTTTTTGCTCACTGTGACGAAATTATTTTGTTATTGAAAAAGCAGTCAACGTGGTTTGAAACACAATGGTGTGAGCCATTTCGGACTGCCCGGGTACCGAACAAAATATAAATATTAAGGGAGGTATATACAATTTTCAAAAAGTGGGAGTCTGGGTACAAGTGCTATCTCGCGTTGCATTAAACGCGAGGAAACAAAAATTTGGATATTGGTAGATATTTTTATGAAATATACATTTTTGTCATTTTTAATGCTGTGACGTCATCGGTCACGTGACCAGAACGGACCGAAGTTTAATATTCGCTCTAAAAGTTTACTAGAACCTTTCTCCAAGAATATTTTTAAGCGAAGTTGTAGTTTAATAAATAGTGTTTTAAAAAATGGCCATGATTACTTTTTCCTAAAAAAGTACGACAGTAGAAAATCTAACTGAAAAGTTTGTCAGCTTCCTGCTCAACGAGCATTTGAGGTAGGAATAAAAGAAAATTTTGCCTAAGGCTTGAGAGTATGCTCTTTATGATGGCGTTGTCAGTTTCTTCAAATTTTAATTGCTTTTGGCGAGGATCGATGCTTAAGATTTTTTTCAGAGGAGAGGGCCTGGAGGAAAGAACGAAAACGAGGCTATACTTTCGCGCGCTTTTTTTTCACTGCGACGCCGCGCCACAAAAGGTTAGCTAGAAAAAAAAAATATTAAAAGGACTGAACAAAGGACTGGACTTGCATTTTCTTTAAACGGAACTTTTGACGACTTTTTTAATTATTTTTTTTTATGGCTGCTGTCTGCTCAGGGACAATGTATACTTGAGAAGGTAAGGGATAGTTGTTGCTGTTTGTTAAAAAACAAAACGAAAACAAAAAAAAAAAAGCGCGTTTGTGGTACACTTAAATGCACTTCCCACCTAAAAAGTGTTGTTTAATTCTTGAAATTATACAACTTAAACTAGAAGTTGCAGCAATGCGAATGAAATCAAATTAATGCTAACATTAAATGAAACAATTTAAGTTGCTTAAGGCAACCGATGCAAGCTCAGTAATTTTACTAAATACGATATTTGAAGGTTAAAAACGTATCTTAAACAGTGACAGAATAAATGATTACTTTATTTTCAACCGGAACTTAAAACGTTACCTTCATTCGCACAGACATCAAAACTTTATTTTATACTGTCCATGAACTAAATTCCCTATTACAATTATAACAAAGTGTACAATAAAGCCATGGCCTAAGAAAAATAGTTGCGCATAAACAAATACTGGAACAGTTCGTGCTTTCAAATGGATTACCCTAATGAATTACACGATTCCGACACATAAGTTTAATTTGAGTGGCGAAACATTTTGTTGTTATCTGAAAAATTACTGTACTACAAAAAACGTTTTCACAGAGGTTGTAATGCATGGGGGTTCACATAATTTTATTCAATTTTATAAAGCTGTTTGTGCGAGTTCGTGTACGTGCGCGCTAAACGCGGAAAGTACGTAAGCTTAATAACTCTGAAGACGTCAAGTAGTTAAGTTTATGTCAAAACCGACCAAGAACCAGTCGAAAAAAAAAAAAAACAAAGAAAGATTAGCAAATAATTGTTTTAATAGATTTGGCAGTTTTACAAAGTGTTACGCTTCTGGTTTGTGGCACCTATTTACAATGGTAGTCTGTGGAAAAACCTTTTTACAACAATGTTTAAATTATAAGCTTAAGCTTACGGTAAATTTCATTTGAATCTATTTTTTAAATTGAGGGGAAATTAAAATGTAATTTGCTATAAGAATGGGTCCAACACAGAAATCCTGAAAACCTTCTTCACAAACAAACTGACGATAAACTTGAAAACCAAATTTGAGAGTAGGCTTAACTTCTTGCCGAGCCATACAAAGGTTGGGCACATAAACAAAGACAACGCTTATCTGGCTTATCGGTTGACCGTAAGTCTTTTGAAGAAAACGACTAAATAAAAGGTCAACGGTAAATACCTGCTCCAATCGTCGAAAAGGCTAAATCGGGCCACTGCGTAAATCGCACATCCTTCGTCTTTAGTCATGCTCAAAGCACAGCGGGAAAATTTATGTGTTGTTGAATGCAGTCGCGGCGCGAATACAATCCCTTTCACAACGCTTTAGATACATCCAAAAAAGCCGTCCATCAAGCCTTGATATAATTCTTCCCAGAGTGGCCAGTTAAAAATATTTTCACAGTCTAACACATCTTCAGGTGACCTAGTCGAAGTGGCGGATAGAGAGTGGAGTCGAACGAGGTATCGCACAGCGTTGACGTGGACGTCGTTAATCCACTGACTTGATCTAAAGTTTTATGCTTCGGACTAGAAATTTTCCATTACTTAGTTGAATTTGACGGCAAATCTCCCATTTTGGCGACCTTTTCAGCTTTTCACCACAGCTCTTTCACCACACAAATCTTTTCACAGTCTAACATATCTTCAGGTGACCTAGTCGAAGTGGCGGAACGAGACAGTCGAACGAGGTATCGCACAGCGTTCATGTGCTCGTTAATCCACTGACTTGGTCTAAGGTTTTATGAGACAGGATGAACAAATTTCAAAATCATTTCACCGTTTTGAATGTAGTTAAGCTTCGGACTAGAAATTTCCCATTACTTTGTTAAACTTGACCGCAAATACCACTTTCACCACAGCTTCAGCGCTGTCGCAAGCAAACCGTCGCTTCGTTTCAGAAGGTCGATTCACTTTCTGTGATTGGTTAAACAAAATGACGTGTGAATCGCGAGGTGTGGAGAATCTACGATTCGATGACAAACATAGCGGGCAATGTCTTCCTTCGTAATTTTAACCAAAGAAAAAATTGCAAAACATTTAATTTTTGGTTTATCGTGAACTAAAAAAACTGTCAGAACAAGAGCGCATAGGCGTGTTTTCAGAGCATCTCTCTCTCTCTCTCTCTCTCTCTCTCTCTCTCTCTCTCTCTCTCTCTCTCTCTCTCTCTCTCTCTCTCTCTCTCTCTCTCAACTAACACTTGTGATTTCTGGTATGAATGAATTAATATGCAAAAACTAAAAAAGGTAAAAATAATAAAGAAAAATTGTCAACTATTTTCCCAAAGAAGTACAAATACACTTGCCTCGATCCAAGCCCACTCATAATAAATATCCACAAAAATATGAATACAATCTTCCGTCTGTACAACATTTAACCCCCAAATTTCAATACAACCATTTTTTTTACATTTATTAGTAAGCTCTGGTTTGCTGGCTCAACAACAAATAACTTTCAAAACCATGAGAAGTTAAGTGAGAGAAACAATGTCTACAAGGTCTAAATAATAAGTCAGTAGTGCATGAATGGGTGGGGCAAGGGTTCTGAACCTTCAACTGATTGTACTTTTTTCTTCTGGTTCTACCCCTTACATAGCAGTATCTACTTACTTCTTAACTTTGTTGCAGAGTCTAACAAAATTGCAAATTCATCACAACTTATCATTGTTCTTACCACCTTGGGAATGCCACCTTGGGAATGCCACTTTTTTGGTAGCCGCTTCAGTACACGTCTATTATTTCTATTTCTGTATTGTAACCGTTTTCTCCATTTTTACTTTGCTTCAGTGTTGCCCCTGAAGAAGGTTAGTAATGTCTCGCCGTAATATATGGCATTAAAAGTTACTCTTTTCGACCATCATTTTGTTTCTTTGCCTTATATCTACCTTTTTATGGGATATATAATTATATATTGTTATTTCCGGCTTCACTTGTAATAATAATAATAATAATAATAATAATAATAATAATAATAATAATAATAATTAAAGTGATATAATAATGTTCCGTGCTTTAATATTGCATATCACTTCTGCATTCATTTTTATTTTTAATTTGGTAGCTTTTCTAGTTAGGAGAGCAGGGTTGGTGCAGTGGTGAGAGCGCTCACCTTCCACCAATGTGTCTACTCTGCTCCGAGAGGTTTTTCTCCGGGTACTCCGGTTTTCCCCTTTCGCCAAAAACCAACATTTGATTTGATTTGATTTAGCGTTGATTTGATTTAGTCTCCGGCAATTAGTAGAGCATCAATGTTCAGCTAGAAAGATCTAAGACTTCTATAAAGTTATTATTATTATTATTATTATTATTATTATTATTATTATTATCATTAATTAATTCTTTCAGTTGTCGTGATTTATTTTCCTGCGTCATTCGATGTAAAAGGAACAAGAACAAGCAAACGAAAGTTGAAATTTTTTTATGGTGTCACACGCACACATAACCAAAAAGAAAGAAAAAAACAAACAAACAAACAAAGAAAATTAAAAAATTTCCGGGCTCTTCTAATAGGAGTCGAAGGTATAACCTAATTACAAAGGCTACTAGTTCAGATGTTTTACCATGCACTGAGCTGCAGGAGATTCATGGAAAGGGCGAAAGGTGCCAGCTGTTCGCCATGAGAGAAACGTGACATGGCATATTTTAAGCGTGGTAAACAAATGAAAGATGTCTCCGGTGATCGGATGGTCACAGGTTCGACTGCTATTTGGAGAGCTCGGAAGTTTGTTTTCCAACTATATTCGTGTCACTATAGAGAAAGTTTCATCTTCCGTTGGATTATCACGCTTGAAAAACAAAATTTTATTTTACCCACAAGGGCAATCGACTTGATGGCGACTTGATTTAATCCCTTCAAGTCTCCACTTGGAGAAAAGGGGCATAACTTGATTGTGAATTAAGAATGACTTTTAACCTGAATGACGCGCCTTGACGACAGTTATGTTGTAAAGGCAATATTGACTATGTCCCTTATTGGTCCACCAGTAATTATAACACGTCCGCAAAGCATGACGTGCTTACTGTACATACCCAAAAGTTTTCAGCTTTGAAAGCGCTCTAAAATGGCCAACTCTACTTTAAATGGCAACTTGTGAAACACAACAGCCACGCTGTACAAAATAAGCCGCGCTTCTCAGGGCATGGCTGCCTTTTCCTCAGCTTTAAACATTGTTTCCTCCATTACCGCCACTCTCGGCAACATTCTGAGTCTCATTGCTCTCCATAAAGTGTCTTGTATTCATCCACCAACAAAGCTGTTGTTTCGATGTTTGGCGCTCACCGATCTTTGTCTTGGTCTCATTACACAACACTTTATGCCATCCTTTTGTTGCAGGTGAGTGCTTTCACAAGACCGATAAAATGGCGAATTTTCTACTACGTTGATAAAGTAAACATCGCTTCAAGCGGGGGAGTTATCTTGTGTGGGGTTTCTGTCCTGACATCCTCTGCCATTAGTGTGGATAGGCTTCTTGCCCTGTTGTTAGGGCTGAGATACAGACACACTGTAACCTTGAGGCGTGTTCGTACAGTAATTGGCTGTCTTTGGTTGATTGGAATTTCAATTGGGTTGATAGACTCGTTCTGGGCTTCTGGCATCGCCTTTATTATGGTCATTGTTATTGGTGGACTTTGTCTGTTCATTTCCATCTTTTCTTACACGACGATCTTCTTGAAGCTTAAACATAATCACACTCAAGTCCAAGAACATGCTTACCACGAACAACCGAACGGTGGAGGAATTCTGCTGAACATGGCGCGATACAAGAGGACTGTCAGTAGCATAACCTGGGTACAATTAGCATTGGTTATTTGCTATGCTCCGTTAATTGCTTTGCTTATAATAGAGGATGCAATTGGAGCTGATTATGATAGGAAAAGGTTTTATTTTATTGCCCCCTATAATAACAGTTGTGTCTTCATTGAATCCAGTCCTTTATTGCTGGAAGATAACAGAAGTAAGGCAGGCAGGGAAGAACATAGTGAAAAGGCTCTGTTGTTCGACAGATTAAGTCACAATTTTATTTCTTGTAATCAACCTTTTTCATCTCATTGGTGAGGCTTTTCTTTTACAGTAACATTTAAATATTATAGATGAGCTTGATTAAAACAACTTCTGCTTTAATTTACAAGAATGGGTGAATGATCTGTAAAATAGTGCAAGTATATGGCATTTTCAGTTTTGTTTTGAATATTGCTGTGTAATATTGCCTTCTCTGATATTAGAATCAAACTATCATTGCTAATTCAGATGTATGATTTTAAGAATAGCTGAATTTTAGTCGAACTAAGTTGGGAATCCCCCTAACAACAAACTGCTGAAATATCCGTGCCTTTACAGACAAAATTTCATCTTGCGTTTGTTTATCAAGCTTAGGAAACACCATTTCATTTTACTGTCAAGAACAATCGGCTTGATCTTGACTTAACAAAAGCGATCCATCAGCTTTTTTCAGCTGTCATGATTCATTTTCCCGCGTTATTCGATGAATGAGGAACAAGAACAAGCAAATGGAAGATGAAATTTTATTTATCCTGTCGCACGCACGCATAATGATAATGATAAGGATACTAGTACTTTCCTATTCCGAAGAATTTTTTCAGGTCAGCGCAGTTTGTTTGGATGGGGCAGTTACAGCGTGGAACCAGCTGCCCGAGAGCGTTACATGCATTGACTCTTTTGCTGGGTTTAAAGTTGTTATAAACAGTATTTCTGAGGGGAATTAAATTAATATAGTTGTTATTCAGAATTACTATAGATATTTTAATATTACCATGATTTTTATTCTGTATTCTTTTAAATATTTAATTTTCTAAGCTGTAATTAAATTCTTAAAACCCTTATGGAAGAATTTAATAAAGTATTATTATTATAACTTGATCATGAACTAAGAATAAATTGTCACAGGTTTGACGAGACTTTATGACAGTTCTTTTGTAAAGGCAATATTTAGCAAGTCCCCTATTGGTCCACCAATAATGAGTGAAAACAGGTTATAACAGGTCCGTAAAGCAGGACGTGCTTACCACTCAAAACATTGCTTTGAATTGAAGTCCATTAAAATGGCGAACTCTACTTCAAATGGTAACTTGTCAAGCACAGTAGCCATGCAGTACCAAACAAGCCACGCTTCTCAGGGCAACATTCTGATCCTGACTGCTCTCCATAAAGTGTCTTCTATTCATCCACCAACAAAGCTGTTGTTTCGTTGTTTGGCGTTCACCGATCTTTGTGTTGGTCTCATTACACAGCCACTTTATGCCATTCTTTTGTTTGGAGGTGAGTGCTTTGGCAAGACCGATAAAATGGCGAATTTTCTATTACGTTGATAAAGTAAACATCGCTTCAAGTTTTATCTTGTGTGGGGTATCTGTCGTAACATCCTCTGCCATTAGTGTGGATAGGCTTCTTGCCCTTTCGTTAGGGCTGAGATATAGAACACTGCAACGTTGAGGCGATTTCGTATATTGATTGGTTGTCTGTGTCTCGTTGGAATTTCAATTGGCTTTATGTACTCTTTCTGGGCTCCTGGCATCGCCTATGTTATGGTCATTGTTATTGGTGGACTTTGTCTTTTCATTTCAATCTTTTCTTACACGACGATCTTCTTAAAGCTTAGACATCATCATGCTCAAGTCCCAGAACAAACTGAACATAACACGATACAAGAGGACTGTCAGTAGCATAGCCTGGGTACAATTAACATTGGTTATTTGCTATGCTCCGTTAATTGTTTTGCTTATAATAGAGGAGGCAATTGGAGCTGATTATGATAGGAAAAGGCTTATTTTATTTCCCCCTATAATAACAGTCGTGTATTTAAACTCCTCTCTGAATCCAGTTCTTTATTGCTGGAAGATAACAGAAGTAAGGCAGGCAGCGAAGAACATTGTAAAAAGGCCGTGTTGTTCGACAGATTAAGCTATAGTTTTATTTCTTGTAATCAACCTTTTTCGTCTGATTGTTAAGGGTTTTCTTTTTCGGTACCAGAGTCATGTTGACAATCGGTATAAAAAGGGTCTACTGAGAACTATGCTTGATCGAGCACATCGTTTGTCTTCATCTTGGACACATTTTTCCGATGAATGTGACCGTTTGAAAACAGTATTCTCAAGGCTGAAGTATCCTAAACATCTTGTTAATTCTACCATCAAAAGTTTCGTTGACTCGAAGGTTTGCGATCAGCAGCAACCTTTATCACCATCTCAAGAGACAGATGACACGATTCGAGTGGTTTTACCATTCAAAGACCAAATCTCAGCGGATAGTGTGAGGAAACAACTTAATGATTTGAGCCTAAAAATACATACCACCATCCAGCCCGTGTTTGTGAGCCGGAAAATTGAACAAGAACTTAATGTCAAAGAAACAAAACCACCAATTGTAAATCAGCAGTGTGTTGTTTATGGTTTTCAATGTGACCTGTGGGATGCGGGTTATGTAGGTTACACACGCGGACATTTACATAATCGTGTAAAAGGACACAAACAACAATCCTCCGCCATTGCCAAACACTACAAGAACATGCACGGAACAATGCCTCAGGACCTGCTAAAGCGTTTCCAAGTGCTTAAGAAATGCAAAACTAAATTTGACTGCTTAGTGTACGAAATGCTTTTTATAAGAGCTTTAAAGCCAAATCTCAACGTGCAATCAGACTCCATTCGTGCGAAAGTATTTTTATAATCTTCGCACCCTCTTATGTTAATTTTTTCGCGCCAAAATCGCTTTAAATGCTGTAATTTGCATGATCTCGTTTATATTTTCCTTGATAATGGAGTCATGACTACTCCGAAACGTCGGATTTTATCGTTCGTTTTTACAGTTTTACATTTTAATATTATATAGATGAGATTAATAAAAACACCTTCTGCCTTACAAGAATGGGTGAGTGATCTGTAAAATAGAGCATGTTTATGGCATTTTCAGTTTTGTTTTGAATATTGCTGTAATATGGTCTTCTCTGAGATTAGAATAAAATTATCATCGCTAATTCAAATGTATGTCTTTAAGAATCGCTGAGTTTTAGTCGTACTAAGTTGGGAATCCCCAAACAGAAAAACTGCTGAAATATCCGTGATATTGTAGCGAAAAAATTTCATTTTGCGTTTGTTTATCACGTTTGAAAAACGCCACTTCATTTTACCTCAAGAACAGTCGGCTTGATCGTGACTTGACTTAATTCCCTCTCTCCTCTAAGAGAAATACGTTTTCACCTGTTTGACGAGCCTTTATGACAGTTATTTTGTGAAAAACAAAACAAAACAAAACAAAAAACAAAAACAAAAACAAAAACAAAACAAAACAAAACATAGGTATTGACCGCGTATTGATTAAGGGCCATTTTCTAAACGAGTAAGGGCCTGGGAGCGACGTTTTAAAATTTATCGATTGGAAAACATTGTTTCCACTGCATGAAAGAGCATCTCAAAATTGGTCACCTAACCAACTTTGACGCTGTTCAGTTGAATTGGAGCTGAATAGCCTGCGAGCAAGCTCTCTCGGGGGATAGGGGGGTGGGAGGAGGGAAAAATGGAGAGACGGCTTGCAACTATCTCTGCGATTTGAATTCCGTCCCTAATGCACCTTGTGGGCTTCCGGTTGCCTGAGCTGTCAAAAGTTGACCAATCAGCGCAACTGGAAATTTGTTTCTTGCGTCGAACAAGAAAGGACACGAAAGGAACAACTTTGGAACACGCATTGCAAAAGACCAGAATCGTCGCTGAAAAAACGCCTCATTGCCTACCGTGTACTACGAAAACCCAGCGGAGGTTTGAGCTTTATTGCGACCACACTGAACGTGGTAAACCAAAAGTTTGCTGTACCGAAGAGCGAATCGAAGTCGAAGTCTCGGATGTCGGAACAAGGATGAAGTGAACTTTGCCAACCACGATAACTACGCGAGATAGAAGCCCCGGTCAAAGAAAGATCGCCCAGAATAGATCACAACAGACATCCCCACGCTTCAGGGGCACCCAACGATCCAAATCAACCAAAAGCTGTAGAAAGGCATTTTAAGTACCTTATGGTGTTTGAAGTCTGTTTAAAGTGGTGTTTTCGTTAGCTAGAAGAATTTCATCTGTTCGGATTCCCTAGCTGAAATTGTAATTGCCCGAAATGGTTATGGAACAAAATCTTCCTTTGAGAAAATGTAAGTGTCTACGAACTTTCTTAGGAACAATTTCTTTCCGAAAATGCTAGCTGACGTTTTTGACTGCCAAAAACAGCAATTACGACCTTACCGAAAACCTCGGGGCTATGATTTTCCCATTGCGAATCTTTTAGGCCACGTTTTAGTTACGAAAATTCGACTGCACTCTTTAATCGACGCCGAAAGCCCAAGGCGAATTACCCTCCACCGAACAGATATCTACCTAAAGTTGTCGTTGGGTGCCCCTGACACTTTGGTATACTCCCTTATCACGCTCCGCCATCTTGGATTGTGTGGTGCACCAAAGCGAGGTTGGACGGGCATAAATTACGAGGGGAAGGGTTTCGTTACAATGTCTTGAGTGGAGATACACCCAATCACGACCCACGATCATTGCTGTAGTATGCTGTAACTAGTAATAATCAAAGCTCAGAAAGTGCGTTCGAAGTGATGCAAGTGAAATTAATTTACAAGCTGTGGTTGCCTATCAAGTAACCTTCGATCTTGAAACCACTGGGGTATCTCGTTACAACTACAAATGCAAATATTCAGTTCATGTCAACACAACACACATCTTCGCTTCTGCCCGTACCGATCTCAGCTATGAATAATAACAAAGACGAAAAGTTCTTGCAAACAAGAGTGTATTCAAATCAAGATTAAATTTGCTTATAGGAGCAAAAACGCTTTCGGTTATCTTGAGTACGTGCAAACATGTTGTCTGTGCACATGTACATGTTTCTCCTCCCTGCAAACGATTACTCAGATGGCAAATACTTGCAAACATTTGCAAGCCGGCCAAAATACAGATGTCATACTATTTCAGCTCAAATCATCACTCAAACAATTCGTTAGAAGCAAATTAAAATTTTACCGTCCCGTAGCATCCCTTAAGTCCACGGTTAGGTTAGGTTAGGAATTTTGTAGGCTGTGTTTTGGAAATCGAGGGAATCTAAAGCCGAAACGGCCTTTCGCCGCTTTTAAGACCTCCATGTCCTCTTTTCTGACCGCTGATTAGTCTCTAGCATTCCATCTTTAAACAGCAAACAGACCACAAACAAACCACGAGGTGGGCAGTATTGCACAGGCGTTTGACGTATTTCAGGAATTCAAAATGGCGACGAAAAGGTTGACCCGTCCAAAGGAATTTCTGCAAAAGACCCCTTTTGGTATATAGGACACCCAAGAAACCACATGAACACCAAGAAATTAGAAAGCGTTCTCCTTCGTCGAACGCAATAACGACAAGCGAAACAACAGTGGCGAGAATTTGTTGTTTTTCAACTCTCCCTCAAATCCCTCACAGAGATCGCAATGGATTGCCGCGATAAAGAGAGATGAAGGGCTGCTTTTTGGGGTGAGTGTGTAGAGTCGTGTTGTCAAACGCACGTGTTTATACTAGTGGTAAACTTTTTCCTTCGATTTAAGACTACCACGTTTTATTCATGAAATATTTACTCAATACCTATCCAATTATTCGAATCAACGTTCTTAGTTTAGATTTTTTGCTGCTTTTGGTCCAAGCTGTCAAACATTCATGGCACTGATTTGTTTGTTTTTATTGACTCGTATTTGGCTATCTGTATTCAATGAGATTCTCCCTTGTTGTCAGCGTTTTAATTTGTTGTTTCAAACTCGTTTCGTAGATCAAGTTTATTTTGTGGGCGGTTTTTACTGTCCTTGGTCTATGCAAACTGCGATGGCACAACTCCTGGTTCTAGACTTGGAAGCCCGGTTATAATTTTATTATCGCTTGGCTTGAAGCGAGCGGAGCCCCGCGGAGCAGCTTTCAAAGTGTGTGTGTGTGTGTGTGTGGGTGGGGGGGACTAATTCTAAAAATAAGTAAAATGCATATAATCCCGTTGAATTCATAAGCTTTGTCCAGCAGTTAACATATTTTATCAACTCAAAAAATCAAGTGATATCCTTTTCTACACTTTTCAATTCGATTAAAGTATTTAGAGAAAGGGGTTAGTGGCAAAATAAACTTGTAATCACACTGAACATAATCCGTAAACGAAGGTAGAGTAATCATTAATTTGACTCATTTATTCGCTTACTGTCTCGAAATCGGATTATCTGAATGTACCGAAATTCCTTTTTGGATTGTCTTTACGACCAAAAATTTCATTTGCCACGTCCGGCAGAAGGCAAAGTTTGTCTTTCTTCTTTGTGAGTATTTAGTACTGTAAGATAATAATAAGCCTTTCTGAAGTCTTTTCTTTGAGCTTTTCTTTAGCAACTGTCTTAACAACTTTCACAGACAACATACAAAATACAACACTTCAAAACGTGCCTTATGTCTAGAAGTTACCCTAAGAAATTGGTGGAACAGATACTCCAAGAAGTAAACTATGTGGACAGAAAAACAGCTCTAACACAGAAAGAGATAACGCACAAGAAGCTTTTACTCTTCGTGACGCAATTTCAACCATCGCTGTCATGTTTGAAAAACATACTAATGGACAAATGGCATCTAATACAAGAACAACCATTACTCAGAGGGATATTCAAAGAACCTCCCTTGATTATCTTATAGCATCTCTTTGTAGTGAGGTGCGCCTATAACCACGTTTGGCTATATAGGTATGTGCGGCCCAAAAGGGTATGGTTTTTTAGCCGTTTTGGTCTGAAATAGGGTATCGATTTCAACCATTTTGGTCTGAAATAGGATATCGTTTGTGCAATCTAGTCTTGACTTGGGGATGTTTTTTAGAGGAAGCTACTTCTTCATCATTAGGCGATAACACCATCGACAAAAGCCCTTCTTTTTTGTCTTTTAAATATGTTTACGCCAACCGTGTACGTGAAATTGGTCTGAAATAGGATATCAAATATTTGGTCAGGTCTGAAATAGGGTAGGGAAAATCGCAGATTTTGTTCTGAAATAGGGTAAGGATTTCAGGAAGCGGGCCGCACACCCCTACCCAATTTTTCTGGGAGTACCCCCCGGGTCCCTAACCCACCAGTTATAGCTTACAGACGTAACGCAAGCCTACGTGATCTCCTAGTCCATTCGACACTATCACACGACAATTCCTCCAGCCAACAACCCGTAGGGATTAAAAAATGCAGCCATCCACGATGTCTCACTTGATCTTTTCTCCGAGAGGGTCAAACCAACTATACTTTTTTTTTACAACTAACGAAGCTCGTAAAATCACTGACATCCACTCAAAAAATCTCATATAGCTAATAGAATGTAAAAAGTGTCACCTTCAATACATCGGAGAGACCAAGCGTCAACTCAATGAACGCTTTGGAGAGCACCGACGTTCTATCCTGAATCACCAACCACTCAGCATATCCTGAATCACCAACAACTCAGCACGACTACACCAGTATCAATACACTTCAACCAAGCTAGCCATTCTATTAACGACGTCCGCCTCATCCCGATAGAACTCATACGCGGCAAACGTGACTCAGTCAGAAAGGCTAGAGAGGCTCATTTAATAAACAAAGCCAAAACATTACATCCGTTTGGCATAAACAGAAGGGATGAAGCACGCCAGTGACACGTCTGACACTTATTTACTCATAGACTACCAATCACAGTAAGTTTATCGACTGTCCGGAGACGCTGTTCTGGTTTGAAATCTAACGGAGAGTTCAGATGTTTCGATAAATTCTCGCAAGCTTTCAAGATATCGAGAAAGCGATTTTTTATCACTTTCTCCGCTAGAGCAAATAAAGAGCTGGAACTTAACTGATTTCAATTCATCGCCTGTTAAGTGCGACACAGAAGCGGCAGGAATTCCTCTCTCTCTAGTTTCTTCGATTAGTTGGTCGATGATGCATTGCAAAGGACAAACGAAAAAAACTGTTTGCTGTTGTTTCACTTTGAGCAGGGGTGGCAAACAAATATCTGTAATATCAAGCTTTTTCCGTAACTTGTCGGTAATACAGCTAGTACACCTCTGTCCTGAAGCAAAGCTGCGACCGCCTGACGTCGTTCGGGTATTAAACTTGACGCAAACTTCAGATGGAACGAAATCAGTATTTCTCGCAGCTTTTAGAACAGAGTCACTACCGCCGTGCGACACTTTTGTTTTTGTCTCTGAAACCACGCTGTTCACTTTGGCAGGAATTCAAGAACTGTTGAGGGATTAAACTTGACGAATCTAAAGAGAGTCGTACACACTTTGTTTTTCTAAACCACGCGGTCACGGATAGGATAGGATAGGATAGGATAGGATAGGATAGGATAGGATAACTTTATTTAGACACGGTAAACTCATCAGTCACAACTATAAAACCTAATTATTTACCAGAATTAGTACAAATATAACAACGACTAGAATTACATTATTCTAAAATTACTCTAAATAATCAATAAATAACTATAATATTAAATGACAAAATAAAACCTGCTTTACATGAGTGCCGTGCAAGAATTCTAAATTTAACTTGATGAAAAAAAAAAAAAAAAAACGCTCGCAGCCAGCCCGGAACGCTCTAAGGGAGTCAGCCTCCCGCAACTCGATTGGTAAACTATTCCAAAGAACTGCTCCAGAGTAACTGAAGGTATTTTTCATGTAGTTTATGTGTGGCTGTGGGATAGCTAGTTTGCCCTCTGTGTCCCTTAGGGAGTAATTGGAGACGCTACTACGGTCAACAAATTTGGAACTAAGGTCATCGGGAGGAAGGCTATTAAGCGACTTATAAACCATCACAGCCTTATGGATTGTTCGTTGAGAATCAAGTTTTATCCATCCAAGCTAAGTTTTTGGATAAGGTTATCAGCGTTGACATCATAGTTCGAGTAAGTGAGTATACGCGCAGCGCGATTTTGAAGTTTTTGAAGTTTACTTTGCCGCAACATCCCTAGACAGAATTGCAGTAATCAAAGTGAGGCTGTACTACAAGAAGGTTGACCGAAGAGTCTCGTGTGGAACGAAAGACCTCACTCTCTTCAACGCTCCAATACCAGACGCGATTTTCTTACATAAACTCTCAACATGAACATTCCAGGATAAAGTCTGGTCAATATGAACACCAAGAGATTTCGTAGAAGTAACTTGGGTTATAGGTGCACCGTCAATCATAAGTGACGGAGGGCTTTGAAACGTGCTTAGCCTTTACCTCGATCCGATCAACATAAACTCAGTTTTAGATGCGTTAAGATGATAGATTACGTCATCGCCTGGTCAAATCAGCCAATCAGCGTTTCGCGTCCAATTTTGGAGGCAGAAATTCAAATTTATGTGACACGAGTGTAAGCTCTCCTTCTCTCCTTTCTTCCCCACTCCCTACCCCCCGAGAGAGCTTGCTCGCAGGCTAAGAGCTGAAAAACAAAATGCGTTTGAAAATTGTGAAAATTAGAGACCTTGTATGGTTTATAGGGACACACTTGCCGAAATGGAGACATTTGTATGGGATTTTTTCAAGTTTTAAATGCATGTTACCTGGCAGCTTTTCAACCAAACATGCTCAAACTTGCTGAAACTGCTTATTTTGAGATACCCTTTCATGTGAGAATTGATGTGTCCTGTGGATTACTCATCAATGACATCCATTACTTATCGATGTCATTGATTATTCATTGATTCTATTAAATACTCACCGATTACTTATTGATTACCCATCGATTACTCAGTGATTACATACATTTCATTATGCTGTACACCAAACATCTAATACGATTTTCCGACATTGTTCTTTACTATAACTGACTTTTCTGGTTATAAATGTTTACGTGGATGGTTCGCAACGACAATAATGGGGAAAGAGTAATAATAAATGCAGGAGAAAGTAACTGAATTCATAGGAATCTAAGACTCGTCTCTCGTCTCTTACAATCATTTATGAGAAAACGAAATGGCGCGGACAATATTGATTTGATGGACGGTAAAACTGCCGAAAGGAAATGTTCAGATACGAAATGTTTCAACTGATTACTCACTGATTTCTCTCTGATGTCACTGATGTCATCGATTAGGAACGTCTCTTAACACCCGAACATATCAAGCTGGGAAATGCCGGGTTTTCCGTCTTTTTCTCGATAAAATAAAATCTCAGCGAATGGTGAGGATTTTAAGTTCGTTTACTCGCATCTTTCGACCGATTGGGCCGTCATTTGTACGTTTTGAAGGACGTTACATAGAAAATCAGAAAGTCAAGGTCAAACGTGAAAACGTCAATACTTAAGAAAAGTTTCTTGGTCGAAATGGATTTTAGACTTAATCGTTGAGTAGTGTGCCAAGCGCAAGCCTCCTTGAATGCTTCTGCGCAAAGAAATCTATCACTTCGCATTAACGAAAGAGCCTTCCTTGAGCTATGCTGGTTCTGTTGTAAATGTGGAGCCGTCTTAGAGCACTTACAGTACTACAGTTACTTTGCGTTTACCTTTTTTGTAATAACTTGCTTTCTTTTTAATAAACAGACTTTCGCGGCCCGCGGGATAGAGGGTGCGTAGGCACCAGTCGCATCCCCTCCCTACGCTCCTGAAAGTTATACACAATTGCGAAAGGACTAATAGATTCTGAGTAAAAAGCTCTAAAATATTTACATAGAAACAATACAAAAAACACTGAACAACTTCAAGTGCGGTCTGTGCGATGCAGACTATGCGAGCTACATGAGTCGACACATACGTCAACGTTTGGAGGAACACAATTAACCAACAATCGCCAATCACGTAAGGGAAGAGCACGGAAAGGATCCAGCGACCATTACAAGCAATGGCAGGATGGCCGATCGGTTGGGGCGCTGGATTTCAATGCGGTTGCCCCGGGTTCAAATCCCGCTCTGGTTGCTAGCTGGTGTTGTTCTGGGGACTCCCTGGTTCAACTCCTCGGTCATCCTTGTAAATAGCCAACTGGTTTGCCTCCGGCCAGTTGGGATTCTTATCATGTTCTGTTTATTTGAATTATTTGTTTCATAATTTCTATTTGTATCATTATCCCGGGAAAGCACCATCTAAAAATCGCATGAACCCCCAATCAGATTGTCAATTTTTTTCACATGCCCCCTCCTTAAAGTGGTAATTTTTCCGGATGACACCCCCTCAAATAAAGTGATCTTCTCTTCTAATATTCTCTGTTATTCCCTACTTCAAGTGATTGTGCTTGCTATGAAGAAAATATTTACAATTTCTATACTACAGAGAGCTGTTTATTAAAACACAAATCAAAAGAAAGAGAAGTCAATTTCGGATCTCCTAGTTATGGCTCGCCCTGAGCGTGTGGCATTTGGCCTCTCTTTCCATCTCTTATCCATCTTCTTCATCTAAATGCGATGAATGCAAGAATGACATCACTTGAGTCATCTAACCTGCGTGCAGACGTGTCCTATTTCCTTTCTTGAAAAAGGAAATACAAGACGCCTGCATGCAGGCTAGAGTCATGTTATCTCCCAAGAGTCAAAGCCATCACTGTCATACTCATCATTGTCACTTTCATCCCTTTCACTGCTGTCAGCCTTTGCCCTGTTGTCATTTTGTGTCAATGCCCTGGATTTTCTCAGGCTTGGTTGGCCAGCTCTGAGAGAACTTGTCTCGGCATCAAGCAATGTCTTACCGATTGCCTTTCTCACTCTTGCTGCTATTCAAATGCTGATTCAGCCTTTCGTGGTTTAAAGGGAACCAGTGGCGTTATAACATTAATACCTCAAATTGCTCCAAATCTTTCACAGAATTCAGATGTATATATGTAAAATCTTATGGATCGCAACCATTTTCCAGAAAATAGACTTCAAATTTCTCGCTTTTAGCCTCGCGAAATCACTGATGGCCGCCATCTTGGAATACGCAATGATCTATGGGATTGATGACATTTTGTAGCTCCCTGGCTCCCCAAATCTTCTTCCAGTTTTATAGCCTGCATCGCACACGAACTTAACACTAGTTAAGTCCGTCTGCGAATCAGTGCAAGATATCGTCTTGCACAGGCCTCAGCGTGGATCAGAAATATGTACTCGAATCTGATTGGGTTGTTTCTCCGAGAATTCGCTACGTGATTGGCGAATCTGAAAAAACAGAAAATGGCGGATTCGCCAATCACGTAGCGCGTTTGAATTCTGAGGGAAACGAACCAATCAGATTTGAGTACATATACCCAATCCACACAGTGGCCTGTGGAAGAGGAAGTTATACACTGATTTGCAGCGGTACTAACTGGCGTTGAATTCACAGTCACCATCTGCACGCAGGCTACCAGTTTTGTTGTTGTTACTCATTATTTCATCGCAAAAACGGAGCCTTTTTATCCTGGACCCAGAATATTCTCCCCTCGGTGAAGAGCAACCAGGAGATGACAAC